>CAJVPM010000927.1:0-14053 GCA_910592325.1 Scutellospora calospora
TTCGCGTCATTAAATGACGCTTGTGCTACTGCACATGCTGACTCTGAGGCTGCTGATAGTTCATTTGTTCAAAGGTTCTGGGAAAAAACTTAGTGTTGTGTTTGACCACTGAATTGGATGTGGATAAATTTCTAAAATAATATTCATAATATCTGGAATGTCGTCAACACCTCTAAAGTAAAATATTATGTTATGATCAACTATATCTAAATAAAAAGTAATATATATTTTGTTGAAAATAATGATTACCTTAGCTTTATCAAACGTGCCATGGTATACATAATATATCTTGCAAGTAGTTCAGATTCCGCAAACAAAATCTGCTTTTCTCGAGTTGGACCGGATAAAGATCTAATAAACTTACAATCTGTTTGCATCATCTATATGTAAAACACCAATACTATTAGTTCAATAAATATGAATAAATTATAAAAGTCAGAAATAGAATCATTAACTACCATTATATGCAAAGCAAACAATTCTACATCACGATATGTTTGTCTGTTTTCTAAATAGGAAACGGAATATTTGATGTAATGTAATAAATCTGGTGCCTTTGCAGAATATTTCAAAAATCTATGAAATCTATGACAAAGGAGTTGTAGAATAGTATGTTTCCAGCGTAATGCAGTTTCGGTCAACGCAGCTTCCCCTTCAGCACGAGCTTTAGAAACTTTGTCAAAATGCTTCAGCTTTTCAAGAATCTCTTTAACTAATCTTTCTAATCTAAAATCATACTTAAATGGTGAGAAACAAATATAATATGACAACTCCAACAATGTTACTTACGACCAAGGTGCACTATAGACAGTTTTATAAAGTACATCTAAAATATAAGGCGAAACGCATGTTATTTTCTGTTCAGATACATTTATGCTGAATTTTGGACCAACATCTCCATCAAGCGACATTTTGAATATAAATTCTACAAGTCTATTATAGAATTTAGTATTATAAATAAATGAACTAATTATAATAAATATTAATATAATATACCTATTCTTATTAAAGATATTAATTAAATCTAGAAGCTTATATTCAATAATGCCGCCTTTCAGAAATTTTGCATCTGGAAATCCAAGTTTTCCCGTTTCGAGTCTATTAGGAGCCAAATAAGCGTATAAAGTATCGGCCACGATATTGCTTATTTGACTGGCAATGGAAATCTTTATCATTTCTTGGATGGGTAAATTTCTAAATAAGTCATGTTTCATCAAATTTTCTAAATGAATGATGAATTAAATTTCATAAACAATATATATATGTAAACTAAAGATTCAGTATTTATAAATCTAAACCTTTATATTTTTCAAAATCTTTTTTAAGGTGATGGAATAAAGAATTATAAGGTAATGAAGCAAGTTGAGGATGTCTATGTCTGAGATTAGATATATCACGTATATCTCCTTGTTTGGAATTTAACTAATTGAATCAATTATAATTGTTAGTAATTCCAAAGTATTTTAGTAAATCGCGGATAAGAATTTGAATAAATGAGAATTACCGCGCATTGTAGCGCCAGATCTCGTAAAAAAAAAGAATCTTTAGATCTAATCTGTTGATCATTGTATAATTGTATAAGCGTGTTGAGCAACCTTTCATCAGATTTCAAGTCTTCAGAAATCATATTTCCAATTTTATCCAAGTCTAATTAGTATATTAATTAATACATTTTATCAAGGAAGATATAGCCTTGTATTTTTGAAACATGCACAATTAATTATATATAAATAAAGGATACAAAAAAGTGAAACCAATAACCAGATCAGAGTATTATCTTTAGGGACCATGTTATGATGTTCTCCACGTTTGGGATGAACCATGTAATAAAATTTTGAGAGAACTTCTTCGTATTTTAAATAACTATTTCAATCAATCAAATTCATGCGTCAATAAAAAAATTGGATAATAACTAATCGGATGAAAAACATACTCTGCTGCGACTAAACTATATAATTGATCCCCAAGTTCAATAATAAGTTCCCAAAAATTAAGATTTTCAGGAATAATTATGTCTTCACTTGAATGTTGATCTATCGCAAGAATGAAGTTAAGCTATGGAAAATGAATGAAATTGGAACAAATAAATATGTTAGAAATACCTATTCTGGGCTCTTCAAAGTTTGACCGAGATTGGATTGATCTGATAACATCGCGCACTTTATCAAAAAAGGCAGTACGCATATGCTCTGTTGCTTGAGTAGCTGGTTTTATAGATTTAATCATATTCTTGAATTCTTCAAAGGATGCGCGTTGATACAAAATATCACGAAAGCGTGAAGAAAATTTTGTGGCATGCCCTTCTTCTATAAGTTGTTCCTAAAATCCAAATAAATAAATAAAGTCGTCAAGGAATGATTTCTAAAAATGAACATACGTAATCACATGAAAATGCTTGATAAATGGGCAGGTGGGTTATATCGATGTATTCATGAGGACGACTAATAAAGGCAAACTTTCGTATTAATTAATGCAAAAACAATAATGTAATTTAAATTCTAAAATTATTAGCATAAATATTAGTAAACCTGTATTTAGAAATCAATGGCCAAGATGCGTCTGTAAAGAGTTTATATAATAATTAAGAATCTTAAATATTTCTCTAAATTACAAATATTTAAGTTACCAGGTGGAATCATCAAAAGTGCAAGACGTTTGCGACGTTGACATAACTCATTCACAAATTCCTCCATGGACCAGTGAACATTAATAAAATGCCCAAGAACAGGATTTCCGTACACATCATGCAGCTATAACAAATAGTGCAAAAACGAATTTAAAATGTTATCTGATATAATCATTTATATGATTCTTACCTGTTCAATGACCTGAAAATGCGAAACACAACCAGCACCTCCACAATCTTTGCCGATCAAAAAGGTTTCAATTATCTGGCGCCCTTTTTCAACGCATTTATACTTTTGTTTATCAAGAGATGATTGAAGTTCGTTAATTTGTACCAAAATAATTTTAATAATGTAAGTAGCCAAATCTGGTTGAATTTCCATCATAGCTCTAGGATTTTTTTGTAAAGTAATATGCATAAATGAAAGAACGCCCATCCATGATTCAGGACATGAAATATTAATAAGGCCTGAAATATCTTTGAAAATTTGTGAAATTGTTATATGCATAACGGGTTGAAGGGTAGAAGATGGTTGTGAAATATCACCACCGAGAGCTAATAGCAGTCCAAATGTTGTCGGTGTGTCAGTTATTAAACCTTTAAATATCGATAATATAAGAGTTATACGCTCCCATGTCGGAGATATAGTGAATAATGATATAATATAACTTATAAGATCTCTCTAAATAAATTGAATAGGAGATATAAATATTTGTTCCGTACAATTATTAATAACAATCTCCGATATATTATTTAAAATACCGTATTTCCGACTGCCAATGAAGCTTTGAAAAACTCCTGAACAAGTTTAGTTATTTCGTCTGAAGTTTCTAGTACTAATTCGAAATCATCCTTTTTTTCAACACTTTTATCACTTTTAAATCGTTTGGCTGGAGAATCGAAAATTCTAATTTCATATTACATAATATTGAGTTCTTTTTCCCATTTATGGCAAAAAAATAAATAAGACATGAAAAAAAAGACAAAGAATAATAAAGTACCCAGAAAATGCTATCTCTGAAGATTGAAATAAATCCTAATGTCAAATTATTCAGAATAAAAACTAAATAAATAAATTTCAAAGTACAGAATACATCATGAATCAAAGTGTCCATTGTAAATACCTGCTCGGATTTTTCACGAGATTGTAAAGCATTTAGGAGTAAAGCTTTAAATTCCGTTGTAAGATCTGCGTTCATATTCATTATTAAAAAAAAGAAGTGAATTGTATGATTTTTTGTAAAATAAAATTAGCACCCCATGATCAATCAATAATATTACAGGGGTGAAGAGTTACACTTTATAACAGATAATGCAGTAATATCTGAAAAAAGTGGTTCGAGATTACTAACTTAATCTACGCATGAAATACCTTTAGCAATGGTAAGGAAAAAAAATTATATGCATACATATAAATTTCTATAAAATGCTCTATTTCTTTAATGAAAAAACTTTATTTCGAAAATCAGCCTCCAAAAAAAACCAAACGTAATAGTACCTCAGTAGGTGGTACTGCTAAGGGCAGCAAAAAAAGTTCAGAGAAGAAATTTGAAAAAGCTGATTGGAAAGAGAAATTTAACAAGAAACAAGCTGGAGTCTCAGACATGACATTGTTGAGTAAAGTTAACAATGATTCGATTAATGAGAATTTGAAAAAAAGATATGAGAATCATGAGATTTATGTGTGTAAATTTATATAAACATTTGATCTAATTACTATTCGATTATTAAAAGCATTTTTAACCTAATTTTTCTTATTTTCATTAAGACATATATTGGGCATGTGCTTATTAGCGTTAACCCATTCAAAGACTTGGGTATTTATACAGATCAAATATTGAAAAGTTACACTGGAAAAAATATGCTCGAAGTATTTAAGATTTTTCTATCTTTAACCATTCAAATTTGATATAAAAGTTATCAATCAACATATTTTTATTTAATAGATGCCACCTCATGTATATGCAATTGCTGAATCAGCTTATTATAACATGAACAGTTACAAAGAAAATCAGTGTATAATTATCAGGTATTGAATTTGCCTATTTAACAGACCTTAAATATTTCTTATAATTCAGTATTTTCGTGTTTCCTTTAATAGTGGAGAATCTGGCGCTGGAAAAACTGGTGTGTAATCAATATTTATAGTATCTTATTGTTATTCATCTCTACAATTAATCATTTTTGGCACTTATATAGAGGCTGCAAAAAGAGTACGAGTATTCTCTGTATATTTATCTTAATTAAAAATTTTTAACCATGCGCTCATTTAATTGTATATTCGATTTGTATTTAGATTATGCAATATATTGCAACTGTGAGTGGTGGTGCATCATCTCAAATTAAAGAGATTAAAGACATGGTTTTAGCTACAAATCCTTTATTGGAAAGTTTTGGCTGTGCTAAAACTCTTCGTAATAATAATTCTAGTCGTCATGTTTGTATATAATTTATTTATTTAAAGAGTGGTTCTTTTTACAAAAAAAATTTATAAAATTTAAATCGAACTTTCAGGGGAAATATTTAGAAATTCAATTTAATTCTGGGGGGGAACCCGTTGGTGCTGTTATCACTAATTATTTATTAGAAAAGGTAAATTTTTTTGATTATCTATTATGCTACGTGTATTATGTGATTATTCAAAAGTATTTCTATATTTAAAATGTCGGTTTTATTATAGGGGCGAATTGTTGGACAAATTGAAAATGAACGTAATTTTCATATTTTTTATCAATTCACCAAAGCAGCTTCTCCCGAATATCAAGGTTCGTTTCGATTAAATAGAAAATAGAATTACTTTATTATTTTTTTATTATTTATGTTGCGCAATACTTTATTATTATTATTACAGAACAATTCGGAATTCAGGGCCCTGAAAGTTATTTGTATACTAGTAAAAGTGGATGCTTAGATGTTGATGGCATCGATGATACTAAGGATTATTCTGAAACTTTAGTGAGTAATATATATGTTTTAACAAATGATTAAGAAAAGTTGTAATGATCATATATTATCTATATCTTCAATGTACGATTAATTTAGGAAGCGATGAATATTATTGGTCTGACACAAAGTGAACAAGATAATATCTTTAGAATGTTGGCAATTATTTTATGGTTGGGAAATGTACAATTTGATGAAGGTGATGATGGAAATTCTGTTGTTAGCGATGAAGATGTCACAAATTTTATCGCATATATAATGGAAGTTGATGGAGCCATTCTTGCAAAAGTATACATTTTGTTTTATATATATATAGTTTACATTAAATAATATTTATTCTAGATTAAATGTTTTTTTATTTTTATTATATTATATGCAATAGGTATTGACTAATCGTACTATTGAGGCATCCCGTGGTGGACGTCGGGGCTCAGTGTACGATGTTCCTTTGAATACAGTCCAGGTTTGTAATTTTTTTTTTGTATCTATATTTGTTAATGTTGTAACCAACCAGTATTTATTTTTTTAAGGCATCAGCCGTACGTGACGCCCTTGCCAAAGCAATATACAATAATTTATTTGAGTGGATTGTGGAGCGTATAAATTCAGCCCTACGGTCCCGCACCACAGCATCTCACGTTATAGGAGTATTAGATATTTATGGCTTTGAAATCTTTGAAGAAAATAGTTTTGAGCAATTATGCATTAATTATGTCAATGAAAAACTCCAACAGATTTTTATTGAACTTACTTTAAGGACTGAACAAGAAGAGTATGTTAAAGAAAAAATTAAGTGGACTCCTATTGAATTTTTTGATAATAAAATTGTATGTGATTTAATTGAAGGGAAACGCCCACCTGGTATATTCGCGTCATTAAATGACGCTTGTGCTACTGCACATGCTGACTCTGAGGCTGCTGATAGTTCATTTGTTCAAAGGTTGGGTTTCTTGAGTTCAAATCCACATTTTGAATCTAGAGGTAGCAAATTCTTGGTGAAACATTATGCTGGGGATGTTTTATATACAATATCAGGTATGACTGATAAAAATAAAGATCAGTTAGTGAAAGATTTATTGGAATTAATCGAAAGTAGTGGAAATGAATTTGTGGGACGATTGTTTCCAAATAAAGTTGATCGTGACAGTAAAAAAAGACCTCCTACTATTGGTGACAAAATTAAGGTATTTTCAGTATTTAGAATTAGAGATGCTTATCGATATTATTTTTACCGTAATGTTAATATGTTATTTTATAGTTATCAGCAAACGCTTTAGTTAATAATTTAATGCAAGCCCGCCCATCATATATTCGAACTATAAAACCAAATCATAATAAAAGTCCATCAGAGTTTGATCAAAAAATAGTATTACATCAAATAAAATATCTTGGGCTTAACGAAAATATTCGGGTAAGAAGAGCAGGATTTGCTTATAGGCAAACTTTTGAAAAGTTTTTGGAAAGGTAATGCATCAATCTTGAAATTTTATTTATGAATTTGCAAGAATATTATGCACTAGTTTTTATTGAAGATATATTATTATTTGATAATAGGTTCTACTTGTTATCAAGTAAAACATCGTATGCTGGTGAATATATTTGGCAAGGCGAATCGAAAACTGGAACAGAACGAGTTTTAAAAGATTGTGGAATTGCTACCGAAGAATGGCAAATGGGTGTCACCAAAGTTTTTATTAGACATCCAGAAACGGTGTGATTCTGTAAATTTACAAGTCTTTTGATATTAATCGTGTGAATCAGCATTATAACCAATTTGTTTGTAGATTTGGGCACTTGAACACCTTAGAGATCGATATTGGCATAACATGGCATTAAGAATTCAACGTGCCTATCGTAGCTATGTTCGTTATAAAAATGAATGTGCAACGCGCATACAACGATGCTGGACAAAGAATAAGGATCAAATCATTTATGTACAGTTACGTAATGATGGGCATCAAATATTAGCGGAAAGAAAGGAAAGACGAAGGTTTAGTCTGTTAAGTATGAGAAAGTTTATGGGAGATTATTTATTTGTCAGTGTACCTGGTGGCAGCGGCGAGGAATTAAGGAATACATGCGACATTGGAGGTATGTTTAAACTGAGATTATGGTGATTACCCAATTATTTAATTTATTTATTGATCTTTGTTATTTTATATCTTAGAAAATGAAGCAGTAGCTTTCAGTAGTAAGATTCAACTTCTTGTTGCCCGTTTTGGTCGGGCTAGTAAACCAAGTCCAAGAATGTTAATTTTGGTATTTATGAATGATTTGTCTATCTTATTTCCAGGAAAATTTCAAGTTTTTGGTATAATTTTTTTTTTTTACCTTATTAGACCGACAAAGCTATATATATTGTTATTTCAACACTTGAAAAGAAACTTCTGACAATGAATGTTGAAAGAAAAATTCCTCTTGTTACAATTAAAGGTGTTAGTTTATCACATTTACGAGATGATTGGGTGGTATTACATCTTAATAATCCAACGAAAGAATTAGGAGATTTAGCATTTTCATGCCTTTTCAAGACTGAATTCGTAACGCACTTGTCACAACTTAAGGGAACACAATTTCAAGTTGATATTTCAGAATCAATAGAATATACTAAAAAAATAAACAAGACAGCTAATATTAAATTTATTAAAGACGAAACTGCTAAAGATGATGTATATAAAAGTCATGCAGTTTATGTATGTTCTGGAGAACCACCAAATAGTTTATCAGATCCGCCTTGTCCAAGAAAAGAGCCATCTCTAGTTACTTCAGGAAAACAGCAAAAAAAGACTGTTAGACCTACAAAAACTAAAGTATCAAAAGCACCAGTTTCGAATGTCACAAAAACTTCGCAAGCCGCAAATGCAAATAAATCTTCAACAACGGTATCCAGAAAAAATTCAACTGGCCAATCATCAGGAGGAAGAGCTCCTCCTCCTCCTCCACCTGTTTCAAAATCCGAACCAACATATAAAGCAATTTACGATTTTGCAACTGATGACTCTGGAGAATTATCATTTAAAAAAGGAGACGTGCTAGAAATCTTGGAAAAAGATGATAATGGTTGGTGGTTGGCAAAAATGGATAATGAACAAGGTTGGGTACCAAGCAATTATTTAGAAGAGGTCAAACCCGCACCCGTACCTACAAGACGGAATAAACCACCACCACCTACAATACCTACTCAAAAGCAGCAACCTGAGAGAGCATCAACATATGAAAGAGTGACTAAAAAAGAAGAAAAGGATGATGATGATGATGATGTAGCACAGTCTTCAAGTGGTGGCGTGAAAGGAAAGTATGGAGGTGGCGGTGGTGGAAATAACGCGCCTGTTGCAGTATTTCCAGGGATGATGCCAGTTAGTCCTGGAAGTGTGCCACCTTGGAAGGCAGCTTTAGAAGCCAAGAAGAATGCGGCTAAGGTATGTATAAAATGATTAATAAAGCATAAATGTATTATTGAAATTAAGTGTTTTTTTTTAATTTTTTAGGCAAATTCTACTGGAGAAAGTGAGTCAGACCACCCTGCCAAATCCGTAAGGTCAGGAACAGGTATTATAATATATTTTACAATTACTATTTTTAATTTCATTAATACTAAATATTTTTTATTATCAGCTGATCGTAAACCACCGCCTGCCACGGCCAAAAAACCATTTATTCCACCCAAACCGACAACTTCTAGTAATCGACCTGTTGCACCTCCGAGACCTGGCACTACAGGATCAAAAGTATGTTTCATAATCCTTAATTTACCATAACAGAACCAAAAACTTAAGAAAAATTCTTTTGTAATTATTAATACATATATTTAATTTTTTGTAATTCATATACAGCTTAAACAAAAGAATAAATCTCAATCTGACGAAGAGGAAGATTGGTAATAATAAAGTAATAATTAGATTGCGATCCAACTTTTTGAATTATGAGTCATTACTACATAGTTTTGAAATCTGGATTTCTACTTCATTTGGATAATAATCAAAGCCAAAATATTTGCCCCATTTCGGTTAGTAGTGTCAAACTCAAAAACCAATTAACTCAACACTATAAATTATTGAATATAAGTCTAATGGTTATGTCGGTCGGGTAAAAAGTATTCGCGATTTTTAATTTTTAGATAATTTATTTTGCTTATATGAACAATTTTTTAGCAATCTTTTATTTATAGAATATATTGTAGTGGTAATAGCATATTTATTTATATAATATACTGTGTGATAATAGATATGTTGTATTGGTAATGACATATTTATTAATATTATATGACTTTCTTCGTTATCAAACACCATTTAAACACTATTATTTATAAAGAATAATCCTTAGTTATCGCTTTGTTCGTGGAAATTGTTTAAACTGCCAGATCCTATAATTTCTGATGACGTAGATAACGTAATTATACGTAGCACGACTGATTATCGTTATTTTTTATTAGAGATGTAATCGGCTGGAATGGCTCGGCTTGGCTCACTAAAGCCATAGCCGAAGTCAAGCCATAGCATGATGCAGCCAGGCCATGCGGATATCATGGCTGAGTTAGCCAAGTCGTTTAAGTCATGGCTTGGTTTTCTGAGCTGCTGCTAACTATGGCTTAAGCTATTGTGAAGCTACAGGACTTAAATCGGCTACGTCTGAAGCCGGCTTCAAAATCATGGCTAAAGTTTATCAGTTTGGCTCAGGCTATGGCTAAAAGCCAAAGCTGAAAGCCATACTTCCCTGATTCAAGCCATGATTTTAAAGGCTTGGCTTGATAGTGGCTCTGGTATCAAGCCGCGGCTGGAGTCGGCTTCAAGTGGAGCCGATAACGTCTCTATTTTTATTATTAAATAATTAATCATTCTTGAATATTGTATTGGTATTGTACACAATAAGTAAAAAAAAATAATTACAAAGAGAAGGTTTGCATCCTAAATAAAAACCTCAATAGTAAAATAATAACTTTTCGATATCTCCTTTAAAATTTGAGTATAAATGTCTAATAATTTTTTTTTATAAAAAAAAAAATTCTTGGTAAATCATCCTTTATCGTTAAATTGATAAACGACTTACCCTCTCTCAAGATAATTGAAATTAGCATTCCTAGTAAATTATCATAGAAATCTATGGAAATGATATTAAGTTTTCAATTGGGAAGTTGATCAATTATTTTATTTGCTTTTTTATTATTTTATTATTGCGAGGCTAATATGAAGTGTGAGGATGTAACGGCACAAAGCCTCTAGCAGGATCTGTATAAAAAAGTAGTCCCATTGAATAAAGAAAAATAAATTTCTTGATCTTATAATAAAATTTTATCTTTCTACTACCATTATATGGACAGTGCTATAGCATTCAATCCAGTACAAAATCGAAGATTTAGTTGATAATAGCTATTCTGTTAAAGAATCGAAAAATTAGCAAATCTGTTTAACTGGATACCTTTCTAACTGCAAGGGCCAAGTTACCTAATCCGTAACCACTGTAAAATGCCCAATTCTAAGAGAACTCGGATCAAATTCATACGCGTTTAACAAGAAAACCCTTTTTGCCTTCAACTTGAAAATTTTTATTAGGGAAGTGATGTTTATTACGTAATTTTTTAGGGAGGAGGTTAAATAAAAATCATGTAATATTTACTCTTAAGCAGAAATTAGGTGATAAATGTACTTCCCTTATTAGCTCTAAAATAAATTAAATGTTGACATTTTGTTAAATTAGTAAATACTATTTGGATTCTCGTTCTACAAATATTCTCAGTTCGCTTTCTAGAAAAATATGCAACACGATAAAGGAATATATTATGCCAAAACCTTAATTTCCAACCCGGTTAAACACGTATTTCTATTCGTACTTAAAATATTATTAACGCTAATATATGCTTAGTTTGGGATTACGTGAGCACGCCCGCAGCAAAAGCAGGGGATGGGACTACTGTGAGTAAGACTTTCTGTATCACCAGCACAAATAATAAATCACGTGTTTTCGCGTTTTTACGTGTTTTGAATGATCAAAACAACATATGAGATGCAGGCAAATTTTTGAAAAAACATATAAATTTGACATGATTGACATTTTTCAATTATAAATGAAAGTTAATTTGCATAATAAAAAATTTAGATAATGTAAAAGAAAATTTACACGAGGCTTTAATGCGCTTGGTAGCGGATAGCATAAATAACCCGTAGTTTTTTTAATGGTTCTAGCCGTTCTTTTGACGTTATAAAAGAAAATTCGGAGCAGAGAAATTTTTAGTTGCCTCTATGCTTCTTAAGTATAGTTGTAAACAGAAACTAATATGAAAATCAAACCTAGTTTTTTGACGTTTATGGGTTAAATGTGTTGATTGTAGACCAAAGGTCTCTCGACTATAACCCTTAGTTTCATATTATAGCTATATAGTTTTTAAAAACGTTTAATAAGCAATATGCAATTAAAGGTTCTCGAACCAGATATATATATTTTAGCGGTGTGAGATGAGTGTGATTGAGTGTGTGATTTAATATTGATTTACCAACGACTCTCTAGCGTAGTCCGAAAAAAAATAATAGCCATACTTCGTCATTTTGGTGGTACTTTCTTCGTCGTTTTTGGTGGTGTTTCCTTCGTCGTTCTAATGGTGCTTTCTTCGTCGTTCTAATGGTGTTTTATTTCGTCGGTTTGACGATGTTTTCTTCGTCGTTCTGGTGGTACTTCCTTCGTCGTTTTGGAGTAAGTATTTGTCGTTTTGGCGTTTTCTTCGTGGTGTTTCTTTCGTCATTTTGTGGTGTTTCCTTCCTTCGTCGTTTTAGCGGCGTTTCTTTCATCGTTTTGATTGTTTCTTCGTATTTTTTCATCGTTTTAGTGAGCTTCCTTTATCGGTTTGAAGTTTTTTTTTCGTCGTTTTGGTAGTGTTCTTTAGTTGTTTGTGGTGTTTCCTTCGTCGTTTTAGTGGTGTTTCTTAGTATATCCGTCGTTTTAATGACCCTTCCTTTATCGTCTTAGCTTTTCTTTGTCGTTTGGGGTGTTTCTTTGGTCGTTTTGTGGAGCTTCCTTTCGTCGTTTTAATAATGTTTCTTTATCGTCATTATGGCGTTTTCAGTGATGTTTTTCTCTT
This sequence comes from Scutellospora calospora, assembly GCA_910592325.1. Lineage (NCBI taxonomy): Eukaryota > Fungi > Glomeromycota > Glomeromycetes > Diversisporales > Gigasporaceae > Scutellospora > Scutellospora calospora. The sequence continues at coordinate 12,639 of CAJVPM010000927.1, forward strand.
TTTTTTTTTTTTTTTTTTTTTTATGTATAGTGGTTCTTATCGTTTTAATAGTTTCTTTTTTCGTCGTGTTGGCGGTATTCTTCGCTATTTTAAGGTAGTCTTTCATGATTCGTTTATTTAAAGTGTAAGGTAAAAGTAAAAATAAATTTGTAATAGTTTTTATTGATTAAATACTAAATAAAATTGTTTGGAATTATTATTTTTTTTTTTTTAACAAGCTCCAAAGAACTTGAAAAAAAAACGAAGTACTAATTACTATATTTCAAGGATTTTACTCGGATTATTTTGCAAGCCCCATCATAGTAGGATGCCGGATAATTCCCATTATTGATAAACCGGTCATTATCAATTACTGAATCGAGTAAGAATTTACAGATGCGAAGATGATTTAGTCAAAGCACCAATCTGATTTTTTTTAATTTCAGAACAGAAGAAAGTTTATGGGGATTCATTTGTAAATACAAGGTTGTCAAATTCTGTACACTTTCCACCTTGGCTCAGTGGTAAATTATCCGGTCTGTTTTTCTTGGCCAAGATTTGCAAAATATGATCATTACGTGTCTCGCTTGCCAAGGTTTCATTGTAGATATGCAGATATTTCTCAGGTTAGTCACTAGGAAACCTGGCATGGCATGCCAAGTTGGCATGCCAAAATGGTTAGGTATATTAGGCATGTCTTTATAATTAAATTATATTTATGCAATTTAATTGGTTAAATAATATTTAAGAAAACTTTTTTATTTATCGTTATAATTTTTTTAATTTATATTATGGCTATAGTTGTCGTCCAAATAGTTAATACCCTTAGCCCAAACCTAAAGTGTTTTTTTGACTTAAATTTTGTTTGTCCCAAAATCCAAACCGGTTTAAATTCTAAACTAATCCCAAACCTATTCAAACCTAAAAATACTATAATACAACTAATACTAGCGCTAGGAACAGGTTCGAAGTATAAGATTGGGATTTATACCGGGATTGGAATTTGTGCCTTGTTTGGGATTGGGACTAATTTGGGCTTTATCATGTTATACGTACACAAAAAGTTTCAACTAATACAAATATAGTTAATACCATAAAACGTCCAACTAGTTAGGTTTGGCATGCCAAATGATTTTATGCGCGCCAGGTCACTACCTACGGCATTACGGCTATGACATACTACCATCTGACGTTAGGGTGATCATCAAACTAATCAAATCAAACCATAAGTAGCCATTATATATACTAATTACTATTTGGATATTTTTTATGAAAATCCGAATTTACTGCGGGTAATAACAACTTTCGGTACACTTTTCTCTTGAACTAGCATAATAATTCCTAGTTTAATTTGTTGTGAACAATATTTTAATTTGCCTAGAATAGTGTAATAGAGGCATTTTTTCGGTTTATTTCTTTTACGAGTAGCAATTCTT
>CAJVPM010000928.1:0-14052 GCA_910592325.1 Scutellospora calospora
TTGCTTTCTTAGTTCAAGTTTTTCTACTCTTCTACTTCTCTATGTGTGTTTTTGCTTTTTGAGTCTCTTTTCTTAGTATGCTAAAGGGTATTAATTAGTGAGTTTAATAGTTTTTCTATGTGGTGACCTTTAGCTCGATTTTGTGACTAGATGATCTATGGAGAGAGTTGTGATAAGAGTGTTATTGCTTCTATTTTTCTATTAAAAACTATTCTTTTTTTCTATTTTATACTTCTCTTTCTCACTATCACCTAATGCTATATATATTTTTCTATACTTCTCTTATACAAATTTTGAATATTCACTTTCTAGTTCTTGTTTAACTTCTTTTTTTTTTCCTAGACTTTTTTCACTTCTTTTTAAATATATTTTAGTTTCTCTACAATCTTTTACTCTTTAACTTTAGAATAGCTCAAATTCTTAATCTTTTGTATTTACCTATCTTAACTTGTTGTTGTAATAGTATATTAAAAACTTAGAGATATTTATTATATCTTCTTGATTTTTAAAATATACTATTACACTTTTTATATTATTGTTATTAGAGTTTTAAAAGATATATAGTGCTTTGGCTTTAGACTTTTTGATTTGTCTTCAAAGTAGTACTTTATTTGTATTCTCTAGTAGGTTTAATAGCCTTTTGCTAAATCTGTTTCTTGTATGAAATAATTCATAATTATTAGTATTTGCTATTATCCTTACTAATATTTAGTTCATAAATAGCAAATATTAAGTCTTATTCTTATTATTTTATCAAAAATACTTGTTTTAAATTTGACTTCTGCTTTTGTTTTATTATATATATTTTTAATTATCTCTATATATTGATAGATTAAATACTAACAATAATACTCTTCTAACAGAGCAATACCAAATTAAACAAGCAATTCACTCACATTTCACGGATTATTTTAATGAAAAACCACTCACACAAATTCTTCCAATATTAGATTACTATAACTACTATAAACCACATCCAGAAAATAAAAAATATTTTCAAAATCTCCTAACAGAAATTTCAGAAGAAGAATAGACTTCTATTATTAAAAATCTTCTTCTACAAAAAGCTACAAGCTTCTTAGAAACTAGCTATGAGCATATCAAATATGTAGGTTTTAAAGGCCAACATATTCTAAGACAATTTATTAGTTATTGTCTCAAACTTCAAAAAGTCCTAACAGTATAGAAAACATCTAATATCTTTCTAATTCTAAAAAAGTCTACTTGGGATTATACATTAAACCAAGTATGACCTATTTCAATTTTAGAACCTCTTAAAAAGTGTCTTACCAAAATCTTTACTCAATGTCTTGATAAAATTATCTCTCAACACAAACTATTCTCAAATCTTAACTTTTCTACTACAAAAAACTCTTCGACTCATATCCCCATACAAATTCTTCACAACACTATTGAGCATTACAAACTCCATAAAAAAGAAGCTTGGATTCTTTTTCAAGATATGTCTAAAGCATTTGATAAAATTAACATCTCTCAGCTTCAGAATACTTGTAAAAGAATTGGAATCTCATCTCAAAATATAGATTTCATTATACACAAAGACAAGCTCAAATAATTACTACTTTTGAACTTACTTCTTCTGTTAATATCAGATCTGATATCAAATAGGGTGAAACTTATTCTCCTTTATTATAGAAAATATATTATGATCCTATACTTACTTTTATACAGAACAAATACCAAAATTCCTTTCTTAAAATTCAAACTTCCTCTTCTCTTGAAACAATATCTCAATATCAATCTATAGCTATAACTATTTCTCTACTAGCCTATATAGATGATACTACTTGGCATATTGAAAACTTTCAAACTATGCAAGATATTCTTAATGATACTAACAATTTATACAAACTTAACAATATAGAAATTAATCCAACTAAATCAGATCTCTTACATATCTTCTCCAAATCAAAAAAACAACAACCAAACTATCAACTTAAATAGAATGATCAAATAATTACATCTCGTAAACAAACAGAAATTATAAGATATCTTAGAATCTTTTTTGATAGCTAAGGCTCTTCTCAACCTATATATGATACTATCTTTAACAAAATAGAAAACTTCTTATCACTTACTCAATACAAAAAACTCACATCAACTCAAATCTCTAAACTATTTAATTTAATATTACAACCTTCTCTTGAATACTTTCTACAAATTATTACTCTCTTTCTATCTCAACAATCTAAACTTTCTCACCTTCTTACAATATATACAAAAAAATCACTCTCACTTGCAAAAAATACAAATAACATAATTTTAACAAATTCTCTATCTTTTAATCTTTCTACACTAACAAATATAATTCGAAAAGTTAGTGCATCAAATATTGATCGACTCTTCAACAACAACTCTTTACTCAAAGAAATCTTTCTACTCCAAATATAAGACTAGCTAAGTAAAATATGGTAGTCTCAACTTACTACAGAAATTCTAATCTCTCATTCTCGTATAGTTATAAATTACAATATAATTTTTCAACTTGCTTAACTTGCAAAAAACAATATTACTCCAGCAAATATAAACTCTCTACTCTCACCAACATTATTCCTACCTTCACTACAATCTAATATTTATAATATCCTATCACCAAAAGTTAATCTTGCAACTACTACTAGTCTCTAGAATAATAAACTTCTTTTTGTAGAGCAAATAACAACAGCAGATAATTTATACTTTCTTTTTTAGAATAATATTTATCTATATACAAATAAACCTACAAAAAGAAAACTACCAAAATGGTTCTTACAACTAACAAACAAATTAGAGAACTAAACTATTCCAGAAAAATAGATATCTCTTAACCTTTTACAAACCAACTACTTTCTGAATACATTTAAATATTTCTCTCCAAATAACTATAAAAATAAATTACTATGCTACTTCTACTAACAAGATAGTTAATTATATTTTCAATATAATAAATCTCTTAATAAATCCCACTTTCTAACAACATATAATATATCTGAACAAGGCCAAATACAACTACAAACTTCTCAACTACCTCTACCTTCTAACTCAAACTTTATCAATATACCAAACTCTAAAATTCGAAAAAAAGATAATATATTTAATATTCAAATTGATATTCAAGAAATTCTTGCCTTAATCAAAATTTCTCAACAATATCAATTAATACAACTTCATCAAACTTTAACTTCTCTCTAACTTACTATTCCTCCTTTTGATATACAAATTATTCAAGATTATATACAATCTAATTTATATTAAAATCAACTAATCAATCTCTATTACTAAATACTAAATTTAAATTCTAATAACCTATAATTTTATACTGATGCTTCAATTAAAAATATTAGAACTCCAAATATTCAAGCAGGAATTAGTTGAATCCTAAAAAACAATACAAGTATCTGTTTTAATGTAGTTACTTCACTATATCCTGATACTTCCAGAACAGAAATAAAAGCAGTATTATATTTACTACTAGCTATACCTAGTAATTTAACTATCAATATCTATCTTGATAACAAAACTACTATCAACTACTTAAAAGCTTTAATGAATATTACTACTATTCAAAAGAAAATTGGGATATAATGTTTATTATAAACCAAATCATCTCAAAAAAATATCTTCAAATAACTACTCAAAAAATTAAATCTCACTCAAAAAATTTCTTCCATAATCAAGCTAACTTACTGGCCAAACAAGGAGCTTACAAATCAATAATATTAATTGATATTACTAAACTAAATTCTCCAATATTCTTCTAATGGTACCAATATTCTATCCTTTTTAAACTCTGCACTTTTGTTAAAAATACTATAACTTCTGAAGAATTATATAACTTCTCACAACTTAAATATCTTCAAAATCTCCCTAAATCTAAATGATCTACTACTCTCTCTATTATTAATTCTTTAGAACATAATTCTTACAAATATTCACTTAGAATTAAAATAATTACTAACAATCTTCCAATAATACAAAATCTCTCAATTTGCTACCCATATCTTTACTCAACACCAAATTGTGCAAAATGTTCTAATCTTGAAAATATTCTTCATCTCTTCTCATGTCTATTAAATCCTTTTGACTATAAAAACATTTTGGAAAATATTATCTTAGATATACTTTCTAATCTTAAAATCTCTCAATCTTTAGTACAACAAATCATAAATATTCTTCTAAAACCTTTAATATATCTTTTAAATAATATTTTTTTACTTCTCTCTCATATTACTATCAGTTATTACCCACTAACTACTTTTGATGATTTAAAACTTTCTCTACATAATCAAACAGAAATATTTCTTATAAAATTATCAAACTCTACACTAGATTAGTTCCACCAAGATATATAGTCTCAAAGAAACTTTTATTAACATCAATAAGAAATAGCTTGAAATATAACCCAAAAATCAAAAAAAAAAAAAATCTAATACTTTTAATATAACAAAAAATTGGTTTTTATATAGTTTTTCCCTTACTACTTGTATCAAATAATGCCAAAACTAACACCTTAAGGTTTTCTCCTAACCTATCCTTAGTTTAAATTTAATTTGAAATAATTATTTTGACCTTTTTTGGAAATAAGGGGTGTAATGTCATATTAGGTGTCTTAATTGTAGCATAAATGTTTTAGAAATCTTAACTATTGTATATAGACTTAACTCTATTTTTTCAATGAATAAAGTTTCTATTTTGGCATTATAAAAAAAAAAAAAAAAAAAAAAAAAAAAAAATATTTGATAATATTCGATTTCTATTTTCCAGAAATAGATAATTATTTATTATCAATTTCTATATAAACTATAAGTTCAAATTAGAAAATCAACAAGTTATATATAATTGATAATAATTAATATTAAAATTCTTATTATTGTTTTAACAAATTTTGAAATAATTATTTAAAAATTATTTAATATAATTTTTAAATTTTTCTGTGTTTAATAATAATTTTTTAAAAATTATTATTATTATTTTTAAAACTTTTTGTCCTGTTTCTGTTTTGGTTTTTCTTTTTTAACTTAGTTTACCTACAATAAAGAAGAAAAAAGTATATATATTTTTTAGTAACTGTGAACTTTTTGCTAGTTGAATTATACTATAAGCTTTAGCTAGTATAGTTTAATTATTTTTATTTTAAACTGTAAACTTTTTGCTAGTCTTCTACTTAAGTAAGCTTTTGCCTTAGTAGATATATTTTTTTTTAATATTTTCTTCTTTTAAAACAAGTAATAGTATATAATACTATTTGTTTTTTGATTTTTGTAGTTTCAAGCTTTAAGATTCTTAAGCTTAGTTAAGGAGATAAGAGACTTATATTAACTAGTATAATAAATAATAAACTTTATTTATTATATTCCTTAAATAAGTTTTTTGCTAATATATAGATAGATTTTTGTTATTCTTTTTGTTTATATAAGGATATATATATTTGAAAAACTATCATTTTCTAATTTTTTATTATATTATTTTAGATACTAAGAATTTTAAAAGAAGAGTTAGTTCAAGGAAAACTTGCAACTTAAGAAGCAAAAATATAAGAGCATTAAGAATAAGTTTTAAAGTTACAAGAAGAAGTAAAGCAACTTAAAAAAGAAAATAAAATTTTGTGATATCAAAAATCAAGATTAGATTTAGAAAAGTAGAAGAAAGAAATTTAGAAAGAAGTTTATTCAGTTCTGAAGAGTAGTTTAGATTAGGTTTCAGTAGAATAAGTTAAGAAAAATTTAGAAATAGATCTAGATAGTCTACTGAAAGAAAAATAAATTTTTGTAAATAAAAATAAATTGTTTACTAAAAAAATAAAGTTTTAAAAATTGTTTGATTAATTTCTAAATTAAAATAAAAATAAAGATTTAAAATGTTTTTAAAAAATAAATCTAAATTTAAAAATTGTTCAAAAAATTTAGTATATTTTCATTAGGTTTTAAAAATTTTTATTGAAAATTCTAAGTTTTGAAAATTAAAATAAAATAAAAATAAAAATAAAAATTCAATTATTACTAATCAAATAAAGGAAATATTTAAAGTATATTGAGAGTATTAAATTATAATAACTATAACTTGAATAAATAGTAATATTGAATAAAATAATAAAAAGAAATTGCTAATTAAGTATTTAGCTAAGACTATCAAGTTAGGTGTATCTAACTGAATTATCTCCTTAGCATAGACTTGAACTATGTATATTCAAATAGTATAATATATCATAATCTATATAGCCATACAGAGACAATTATAAAATTTTTAATACAACTTCTTAAGGCTGTTACCAAAATTGCATAATTAACTAATAAGATTTTAAAATTTAATATAATTTTAAAAAGCATAATTAATTGTCCAATTAATATAAATTTAAATTTTTTACAATAAAGGAAAAAATAAAGAAGAGAAAAAAAAATAAAAATTTTAAAATAAAAAAGAATATGAAAATATGTTTCACAAATATAATCAAAATCATATAGTTTTGAAATATATAAAAATTAAATTAAATAATTAAAGAAAATAAATATTAAACTAATATACTGTTTATAAATTATAGAAGAGTAAGAAGTAAGTAAATATGCAGTAAGTAAAAAAAAAATAAAGATAAAATAGAAATATAAAAAAAGAAATTAATAAAATAATTTAAAATAGAAGTAAAGTAGAAGAAATTCAAGAAAGTGTTAGAAAAGTTGAAAAAGAATATTTTTTGTATGAAGAAGTTAGAGAAAAATATGAAAATAAATATATAAAAGAAAAAAATATTAATAAAAAAAATAAATTAAAAAAATTAAGAAGAAAAAATAAAGAGTTAAAAGATATAATTTATGAGCAAAAAGAAAATATAGTTGATACAGTAGAGGTAAAGTGAGAGTAGAAATTAAAGTATAATAGATTAAAAGAAGAAAAAAATAGGTTGAAAGCTCAAGTAGTTAATTTAGAAGAGAAGATTAGAAGAGAGAAAGATAATAATAATAATAATAATAATAGTAGAGGTAGTAGTAGTAAGGAAAGAATGGTAGAGTTTAGGTTTTTTGAAAAAAAATAAATATAATAAAATAAAATAAAATAAAATTTTTGTTATTAAAATAAATTTTCTATTTTTTTGTATCTAAGTATTTCAAATATTAAATAATTAAATAATTAAATAAAGTAGTAAAATAAAATAAAATAAAAATAAAATAAAAATAAAAATAAAGAATAAATGAATTTGGATCCTATAATTTTATAGTAAGCTAAAAGATAAAAACCTTTTATAAATTATAATATGTAGTAAAAACTTTAAATCCTAAGACTTTTTTGTTTTATATATAAATAAGACAAACAGAAAACAAAATAGTATTTATTATATTTGAATAGACTAGAGCTTACAAGAAGTCTTTACTACTTATAATTTTATACTGTTAATAATTATATATAGTTTTCAAAATTTAGATTAACAAATATGCTAACAAGTCACATTACTTGTTATTTATAGTTATAGCTACTACATATTTTGTTAACTAAGAAAAAAAAAATAAACTAATATTAAAATAATTAAAAGGAATAAATAAAATAAATAAAATAAAAATAAAAATAAAGTTTGATAAAAATTAATGATGAAGAGAGATTTGAGTAAGAGAGATAAAAGAAGACAAAGAGAGGATAAAGTTATTAAAGAAAAAGTAAATATTTTGAATAGAAATATTTTGTTATTAAATTTAAAAATATAAAAGAAGAAAGAAGAGTATTGTTTTTAAATAAAAGAGGTTATAGTAGAGAAATTAAATTTTTTTAAAAGATACAAATATTATATTGTAGATATTGTAGTATATTCTAAATATCAAAAAATATTAATTTGTATTTTCTATTTTCAAAAATTATATTAAGTCTTATATTTATATTTTGGTTTATGAGATATTTATTCTTCAGGTATTTAACCTAAAGATCACAATAAGCTGCTAGCTTTAAAATTTAAATTCTTATATCTATACTGTTTGGCTCATAGAGTACTTATCTTTCAGAAATCTAACCTGAGGGTTACAATAAGCTACTAGCTTTTTATTGTTATTCAGAAATATTATATCTAAGAATCCTTATTATTTAGAAATATAATATCTAAGAATTCTTGTTATTATTCAAATATATTACATTTGAAAATAGAGAATCTGTTTCTAATATTGTAGAAATAAATTTAAAGTTTTTTATTAATATATACATAGAGTCTATCTCAATAACTCTTTCTGACAATTACTGAAAAACAAAAATTAGAAGAAAGAAAAATAACAACTACTCATATACAACTCCTAATAACTAAATAACTAACTATTATTGTAGATATAACAAACTATAAGGTTTAATACTAAATATTACACTGTCTAATAAAATTCAAACTGATAACTCTAACAAAAGAAAAAGTTCTTACAACAAAACAAGCTCATCCTACCTGTGAGCTATCTGGTTTTGGTTTTGCATATATTGTTTCTAATATTCAACATATAATATGTAGATTTTTCTATATTGCATTTTGTTTATCTTAATTTGTATATATTTATATTATATCAAGTGATCTGTATCTCAAGATTTATTTGATTCTCCAAAATTCTAAAAAAATTTTTCTGTTATCTGTTCTAAAGTAAAAACTTCTTTAATATTTCAAGTTTTTTCAGACTTTTCTTTTGTTCTTTTGTTTTGTTATATGTATTTTTTTTCTCTGCTTTCTTTTACTTAGTAGTTTTTCTGCTTGTTCTTAATAGAAATTATGTGTTTTCTTCAGTTTTCTTTCTGCTTCAAAATTGGTCAAAGTGATCAATGGGAAGAGTGAATGTATACAGAAGAATATTATCAATATAGTAATATTTAATTATATAAGTAAAAAATTATGATAAGCTAAGTAGATTCATATAATAATACTAATAAGTAAAGAATAGAATATCTAGTCTCTAAAATTGAATTAAATCTACTTTATAGCAAATTATAAATAGATACTTTTGAATAACTAGTTGAGTTTTAATATAGATATTTAGTATTTTATATACATAGTTTTCTTTAGTTATTAAATTAGACTTAAAAACCTTTGTAGTTTTTTAATTACATTGAATAAATATTAAAATATAGTATGGTCTGGCAATCTTAGTGTAGTAGTTAGGTTGTTAGACTACTATGCAAGAGGTCTGGGGTTCAAATCCCACTGTTGACGAATTTGAATAATTACTCGGACCTTTGTACCTAACTTATGGTAAACCCTGTTCATTTCTGTATTTGTAACCCTGTAAATTACGTTACACCAATATCATTTAGATATTGGAAATGTGATGAAGTATGTAATATTACACGAATAAATCTTGATAGGATCTACAAGCAAGAAACCTGTATGGTAGAAATCTCGAGTTAGTGAAATAGTATGGCTTTTGACAGTCATACTAGCTAATGTTTGATTCAGAAAAGAAACTGTTGCTCTGAAAAATGTAGATCGAGTTAGGTGTGAGTAAGTCTGTTCTATAGAGAGGATCAGCAACAACAACCTAGCTTAGCAGCTAACTGGATTAGGAAGATCTACTTTGTGAAATATTCAAAAACATCAGTAAACAGAAAACTGGTAAAGAGCTACAGTAGGAACTAGAGTTATACAAACATTACAAGGGTACAAATCTATAGACGTCTATGAAATAGGCATAGACTACTTCTTGGTAGAGGTTATGTCTGTGAGTAAAGTAGCCCTTAGTCTTGATCATAACTATATTTGAGTTAATGTTACAAAATGTTGAAAATCAGAGGACTTAAATAGGAGATCTATAAGTGGATCTCAGGTATAGCAGTTAGCAAGTAATCTGCAGGCGGAACCTTTAAATAGACAATAACTAAAGTTGTATGAGTGGCTATCTGTGGCCTCATTGATATGTAATGTAATACCCCCCCTATTAATTAGAGCTGTAAGTCTTAAATAAAAAATACTAGGACACAGGACTCCCTCTTTAAACTGTAAAAAAAAATATATTAAGATATAGCTTGCTAAAAAGAAAAAAAACTATTTTCTATATTTGTAATAACTAGATTTTTGAATTTAGAATTATTTTTTTAGTTTCTTAATAACAAAAAATAGATATTTGGTTTACTTCTGCTAAAAGATTAATATTTATATTCTATTTATTTTAGAAAAATTATATTGTATGCTACTAAATAATAACAATTTACAAATATATATAATATATATTTTAGAGTCAATATCTATTAACTAGATACTATGCAGAAAATTTGTAAAGTAGAAAATCTATAAAGATCTTGCTTTGTTAGATTAGTATAAAATAGATATAATAGAAATTATTAATTACAGAAATATATATATAGGTAACAACTAGTATATTAATTTTTAAAATTAGTATTTGCTTTTAAATTTGTTTTTAGATATAACTACTTTGAGTTTTTCTTTTTATTTTTTCAAAAAAAAAATTTTATTCTGTTTTATTTTATTTTTATTTATTTTATTTTATTTTTTCTTATTTTCTCTACTTTAGCTAGTATAGTTTTTACTTATTAGCAAATTTTTTTTTACTATACTTATATTCTTATAGTATATAACTTTATATTTTTTATTATCTGTAACAATTTTTAATTTTTTTTAATTTTGAAATTAAATATTAACAACTTTTAGTTTAGTCTTAAATTAAATTAGAAAAAATCTAAAATCTTAATAGTGGTTAGAAGTTACTAATTACTAATTAAAAAATAGAATATACTGTTTGTATAGTAAACTACTTTTAGAAGATAAATAGCTTCTGTAGTAAATTGAGTTTAGGTATATTTAATATAACTAAGTTAGTTCAAATTAAAAACTGTAAAGAAGTATGTAGTTATATTGAGATGTAATAGTATACTGTATGTTATCTTTTGATAAATTATCTCTGAATAAAGAAAAAAACAAAATTACTCAAATAGAAAAAAATAAAAAAAAAACAATAAAATTTGTTAAAATATATAAATCAAATAAAGCAAAAACTACAATTGTTTATACAACTTTTTAAAACTATAACCAGATTTTTTCTAAATATTATTATAAAAATTTATCTTTCTAAATACAAAGTCTTATACATTACATTATAAGATGTTATCTATTAAAACAGTTCTTTTTTTACATATATCATATCTTATTTGTTTTGATTTTCAGACTGATCCGGAATTAATCAAATTTCACGATTTTGATTAGTTAAAGGTAACAGGTTACTATAGGATAATGTTGGCCTTGAGCAGCCTCGCGTAATTTTTCTTTTACATTATCTTGATTTTTTATTATGCAAATCGACCTTCATTTATAATTGAAAAATGTCAATCAAAATTTATATTTATCCAATAAAAACTCATTTTTCGAAAAATTGCAAATTATGATCCAATATCATTATACGTAGCATTTTACTTCTATAAGTGCAGTTTTTTTCTATTAAGTTTCATTTAGAGAATCGACTATATAATGTAAAGAAGCTCTAGGCGTTACAATTTTTCTGATATTCACCACATTTTTTATAGTATCGTTGTTGTTTTTCCTTGTCTTTATTTGTTGTTTTATTTGTTTCATGGTTTCATGAGATGTCTTAAATCGTTTTGTACCACTGGTCTTCTTTTACCTCACTTTTTTTTTTTGAATTTGTAGCTGAAATGTATTATTTTCCTTATCACTTGTAAAATCACTGACTTGAATATCTTCACTAGACAATTCTCATTAGTAAATTCTTGTAATACTTCTATTAGCTATCTTTTTTGTAAAGCTTTTTGTATTATATTTCTATATATCCTATGAAAAGTGCCATATATTGCTTTTTGTTCAAGAACTTTTATATGCTTATCAACAAAATCGATCTTTTCTTGCATAAATAAGTTATTAGTCGATTGTTATCTTGTTGGCAATAATAATTAGTTCGGATGATGCTTTCTTATCTTTCTGATACCAACGAGATAGAATCATTCTTATATGAAATTTGGCATTTCTGTTATATAACATAACTTGAAAATAGTACCAACAAAATAATACTTTATTAAATAATTATAAAAAATTAATAAACCCCAGAAACAGTACTAACAGATAATACCTTGTTTTTTATTTGCGAAAAAGTTTATTATTAAAATTTTTATCAAATCACCCTTAGTCGAATTGGTTTAACAATAATAGAAACACGGTGGTATTTTCTATAACGTTGGGTATTAGTTGCAATCTGGTATTGCCTTTATCTTTTGTTTGAATGGTAATTTCAGCAGTTTAAGGTTTTTGCAACAGGCGTAGTGTTATTGAAAGACAATGTCATTGAATAAGACAAAAATGAATCGTCTCTTCGAGGGTGATAAAATATCTAAAATGGATCATTGTCTCAAAAGTTATTCGTTTAAAATTAAAAGGCTTAAAAAAGGTCCAATTCTTCAAATCCACCGATATATTATAATTTCACATGTTCAAACGGATATAAAAACTTCACGTTTTTATCCCTTACACCGTCTAGCAATTTCAGCGATATTCAAAATTTTCATAGTGAAATTATAATGTGACTTTCGAAGTCCCCCCCCCCGAAAAATAAATAAAGAATTCAAAGGACACAAGGTTTAAATAGAGTTGAAAATTATATTGACAGAAAGCCCTTGAATAGGCAATTCAGTTTGCTTATGATACCATATACCTTAAATTATAATTTACATACGATTTTTCGGAAAAAGTAGATTTGTAGCAAATTTGCCTGCAAAACGGTGCAAGGGATAATGTAATAACATCAAAGGATGGAAATACTGATGAATACATTTAGTTATGCAATGGATCTTTACGTAAGAATCTTATGATACACAAATGAACTGGAGAAAAACTAGATTCGTCATATTTTTACAGACAATCTTCAATCAATTCATTCATTGCAATTTACATTAGCGGCAATGTTTTATATAATCTTTATATTGATGACTTAAAAATTAGAAAATAGAAGTTTAAAAAAGCTGGTTGTGTAGTTTAATACTACAGTAAATTATATATTCTATCAAATCATCTTGTTTCTATATTCAGAGGCTTAGATTTTAGCATTTGTTGGTTGGGCTTGGATCTATGTGCTGGGGCTTTGAATATAAATAATTTGTTTATATTTGTTGAACTTTATTATTATCCCAAGCTGAACTTTTAGACAACTTATTTTTAATTTATCTATTTGTTAGTAATTTTAATAATGATATAGGTAGCATGATGTTGAAGGTCTAAACTAAAATCATCGAAAGTCGAAACTTTGTCGAAAGGTAAAACCTCCGTCGAAAGTCGAAAGTCAAAACTTTTGTCAAAAGTAAATCTCTCACTCATAAAAAGAAGTCACCGAGTTAGAATCCATCGAGAGGTATGGTCAATTAGGCAGCTTTAAGAAATACTATGTCGAACAACTTACTTAATGAGTGAGCTATGAATTCTAAAATTTTGAGTGGTCTTGGGCAAAATTTATTAATCTGGTTCAATGTTCATGAGAAAAACGTATGGCTGTAAACCATCAATCATGGTTTTAGACCACAGAATAAAGTTTAGAACCATCATTAAAGGTCTCAATCCACTGACGTGGTTCGAGACCATGTATTTGAGTTTGAGACCATGTAGATAGAGCATAAATATGTACTGTCTATTATTAAATGAATAAATAAATAAATAAATATGAAATATGAAATATTTCTATAAATAATTCTTCACATCTAAAGTGCTTTCGTTAAATCATTAATACCCGAATATACCTAAATTACTTTGCCTTGTTCATGAACTAAATGAAAATAAACAAGTCTAATATATATTTCTTATGCCTCAACGAATGAAGCGCAAAATCGATTAGTTCGCAAAATCACGTTTAGGTTCTTTGTCAAATGGCTGACTTAAATATTGTGATTTTTTTTTTAAAAAAAAGCCTCAAATCAAATACTATTTAGTTTATCATAATATTTTGAGATGTTCAATAAATAAAATTTAATTCTCTCAGAATATCATTAATATACAATTATTAATAAAGTTTTATATACTGTAAAAAAAAAATAATAATATTTTATTATTTTTATTATTTTTAACATCCTTTAAATATTATATATGAAGTAATAATAATT
>CAJVPM010000929.1:0-14047 GCA_910592325.1 Scutellospora calospora
AAAAGAAAGAAGAAATGCTTCAGTTATAGCTAGATTTTTGGTTACTGTAGGGATTAATAGATTAGCATATTTGTTTATATTATGAATATTTGTATTAATTAGTGTAAGTTGAGTAGAGTTTAGATTTGGCATGTGTTGAAGAGTTCTAATCACTTTATTGATTTTTTGTAGAGCTGTATATAGATATGTTGCCTTCCTCATGAAAGTATAGTAGGTTTTGGATACAACTTTAGTTTAAGGAATATTGTTGTTAGCAGCTTGTTTGATTGCTTAGTTGAGTAGATGCTAATATTTATTGAGTCGTGTGTCTGTTTTGATGTCTAGATTTAATTCTTCTTCATGTGATTTGAGGAATTTGTTTATATCTTGTGAGAAATCAATCCAAGTATCTGTTGTGATTTTGTCATATGAGAAGATGTGTTATTTATTTTTCTTTGTTCTATATTTTTGTATATGTGTTTTGGAATGCTATTCAATTTAGATAATTTTTGATCACTATTAGTGATTAGTTTAGCAGTAGTCAATTCTAGCGTAGATATTGTAGATATTAAAGTTGATGAAACCTATATATCTTCAATTTGGCTATTTGAAAAAGATCTTGACTATGTAGGAGAGCTTATATTAAAGTATTTTAGGAGACTTTTCATATTCTTTGTATTTATTGTATTGAATAGTTGTAGAGTAGGATTGTTATGCTTGTTTATGTCTGAATTAAAATCTCCGAGAATAATAATCTCAAAGTTGTGTATGATTGTATAACTGATCTAATTAGTAATCTTTTGTTGAGTTTGAAGATTTAGTAAAATATTGTTAGATGGGAGGTAAACTAAGATTATTTGAAGTCTTTGGTTTTGCAGAAAGAAAAAGTCAATTAAAATAGCAGTACCTAGTTCAGTTTGGATATTGTGGATGTATAGTTGGAGAGGTTTAGAGATTGCTATTGCAGTTCCTATGCTTAATTCTTGTTTTTTTGCTATTGTTTTGTTGCAGTTTGATATGTAGATATAGTAATAAGGGTTAGTAAATTATAGCTTGTTAAATTTGGAATCAGCAATTTTTGTCTCTGTTATGCTAATTATGTTGTAGTTCTTTTTGTTACAGTATTCTATTTAAGTCTAAAATTTTAGAAGATCATTGATTCCTTGTATATTTCGAATTACTATTATTAGTATATTAAATTCATTATTTGTTGAAATATGAGTAGATGTTAAATTATGTGTTTAGTTTTTTTCTTTTCTTTGGTGTATACTTGTCATGATATAAATTAGTTAAAAATATCTCATGTTGGTTCTAGAAATGGAGGTAAGTTGAGTAAGTATTCTAGAATTTTTGCTATTTTGAAGTATTGTCTTAGTATTGCAAGTATAGATAGAATATCTTCTTGTTTCTCAATAGGTAGTATGATATGTATTTCCTCTTCAGTTTTTTCTAGTGCTTCTTGGAGTTGAACCAGTATAGCTAGTATGTAGAGTTTAGTAGCTTGGTCTGAAGCTGGTGTAGTTTAGGAATCTTCTTTTATGTTTTGATTTATTTCGATCTAAGTATCATAGATTTTGTTAAAGTAGTAATAAGGTCTGAGCATTCTTGCTATATCAATAAGTTGGTATATTGATGATATAGGAATTGTTAGATTGAAGTCTTCAATTTCATCTGAGTTGAATGGAAGTATAGGTTTATCAGTAGGATTCGTGGTCATGATCTCTAGACTGATAAAAAAAATTATCTTGTATTTGAAGCGAGCAGCTATTAAAAATTCTTTTGCTATATTATCATCTATAATCGAGTATATGTATTCTGTTTTAATTTTTATATCTTGGGGTTGTTTGGTAATATAGGCTTCTGTTTGAAGAAATTGTTAGAAATTACTTTAAATTTGTAATATTCTCTAAGCAAAGAAACTATTTGTTATAACGAGATACTGCTATTGTTAAGATCTATTGGAAAAAGGTGTTAAACGTGACTATTGAGTTTTTGATAAGTTGTTGGAAGGAGTTGCTTTGGTAGTAGTAGATTAAAGTAGCTTGAAAGAATTCTTTCAAGATCAGAATAGTTTGTTAGTTTCTATTTATATACATCAAGTCATGATAGTTGGCTAGGATTAGTAATAGGAAATAGGTTCTTAAGTTTTTCCTCAGTTATCTGATCATGGTATTCTAGTAGTTTGAGTAGTTTGGTAAAGTATGAATCTGGTAGAGTATTAAATTTGTAGATTAGTCATAGTGCTTTAACAATTACTCTTGTTTGTGATCATTTGGTAATAGGAAGGTTAAATAATAGTATTTCTATAGTTTCAGTATTAATTTTTTATGATATTTCTGGTAGTATCTTTTTAAGAGAATCATAAGCCTAGTTTGTGATATCTTGTATTGCCTTGAAGTTTTTAATAAGTTTTGCCTTCACAAAGTTTTTACAGTATTTGATTATTTGAGATACATAATAAGGTTCTATGCATCTGAAATTAAAGTTAGTGAGGTAGTTAATTGCAATTTTTTGTCTAAGCTTGGATTGAATTGCATCTTTAGTTGCTTTGTTTGTTAGGATTATATTGTTTTTAGATTTGTATGTATCAATAGCTTGAATAAGTAGATTGAAGTATTTAGTTTGATATGTAGGTGTCGTGTGTTTGTTGTTAGTAAAGAACTTAAAAAAAGCTGAATCTCTATAAAAGAATTTTAGTAATATTGCATTAGAGATAGCATATTCAGTAGGTAGTATTAATAATTTGTATTGAATAAATTCTCGCATTAGAGTTAAGTCCTTAAAAACTTCTATGATTTTGTCTTTTGGCCACAATTCATTATCAAACTTGTTTTGTAATTTGTTTTCTAGTGCTTGAGCGATGTGTCAAGTCCAGTTAGTTTTATAAATATTTTGCAGATTATTATTAGTTAGGAATGGATCTGATTGTAGATTAGTTTTAAGTGCTTGGCTATATAATTAGTGATTATTATTAGAACTAGTAGATTAAGTAAGATTACTTCTATTTTTGGAAGCTACATGAGTTGTATCATCTGTTGCATCTGAATTTGTTTCTGCAGTAGATCTGTTGTTGTATTTCCTAATTTGATCATTTGTTGTGTTAGAAGTTCTCATAGTTTCTGTATTGTTGTTGTTGTTGCTAGGATCAGTTGTTGTTATGTTGTTATATATAACGAGTGATGTCATTGTAAATTCTGATAAGAGTAAGCTAGATTGCCTACTTTTTGTCTTTTTAGAAAAATTATTTTTGTGACTAGAGTTGTTGTAGTGACATTTTTTGGGAGAGTTGTCAAGTATTGGCTCAATTTCTTCTATTTGTTTTTGGTTTACAGTATTTTGGTGTTGAGTTAGTGTTTTTTTCATGTTTTTAGTTAGTGTAGAGTGAGATAAGACTGAGTCCAAAGAGAACCAGAGCTTGTTGTTTGGTATGTTTTTGTTCATATTTAGTGAGTTTATAGTACTGTTGTTAGATAGTGAAAGTATATAGTGTTGTAGCTTTCGTTTGTAACCTATTTTGTTATTTACTTAATTATTTAAAGAGGTTTTTATAAGGTTTTATTATTTTTTACTCTGTTCCATAATATGGTTTTAGGATCTACGGGAAAGAGTTTTTTTTTCTGGAACCAAACATTCTTGTAATATTAAAGAACTGAATAATGTAAATATGTTATACAAGAATTCTGAATGTTGTGCTTATGGAATTGTTCACAACAGACCTCAGATATCTTTGGTGAAATTTCATGATTTTAGAAGTAAATAATGGTTTGTGAATACTACATGTAACAATGTAGCTGCTGAAATTTAGAGGAGTAACTTCAGAACTCATCATGAGTTACACTTTAAAATTGCAATACTAAAATTTAAAACTTAATTGCAGCACTCACCTCTTTTTTTTTTTTTTTTACAAATTACAAATTACAGTATCTAATTATTTTTTTTCCTTAACAAAAAAGAATTCATCTAGCTAGCACCAACTGCTAATATCTCTCATGACTATACTAGTGTGATTCCTCTGAAAAATTAGACAATTACAAAATATATGAATTGTCATACTGTGTTTTTGATAGATGTAGTTACCTCTGAACTAATTAAAGATGCATCTTTTATTAGGTCTGAAGAGGTTAGTTTTAAAATGTTTAAAATTTCATGTTAATTTCTTTTATAGTTTATATGTATCTTTTTTTTTTTTCTTTGATGCTTAAATAGGCAATATCTTTTCCTTTATAATACATAAGCTATTGCTTATATTAGACACTTGCATAAACATTTTGATTTTGACACTTGAATAAATTTGCTATAATTAATGAATTTTGTTAAATTACTAAATAAAATAAAATTATTAGAAAAAAGAAATTAACTTTAGCTTCGATCATCAATGACATTTATAGATGTTAATTTTCTTCTTGTTCATCAGTATGATTAATACAGTATATAGAATCATGATTAATCAAATGCATTGTTATGCATAGATGCATAATAAGATTCTTTTAGTTTTGTATAGTGCAGGTTTCACGCTGAAAGTTTACTTAAAGTTAGTTTTTTTTTTTTTTTTAATAATAATTTTAGAAAAATATGTGTGGTGAAATTATGTCATCAAATCTCAAATTTTGCACTACTTTTTACTACTGTATTTAAGGAGTTATAGTTCAAGAGCTATCAATTGTAGCGACAAAACCAATTGAATAATATCTTGATGAATATTCAATCATCTTAATCAAAAATCATGCTTTTGACTCCAAAAAATTATATATATAATACATTTATTATTAAATTCTGATACAGTAATATCATTACAATTATTTAAATTCTGTAAAGTATTTGGCACTTTTCTTAGTGAAATAGTCATGTGGCTTCTGAAGACTCCCTAAGAAGTAAATGAAGTATTCAAAGGATACAAGGTTTATTTATATATAGTATTGCTAAAAATGATATTAGCAAAAAGCCCTTGAACGGATGATTCAGTTTACTTAGGATACCATATATCTTTAAATTATAATTTACATACAGATTTGTCGGAAAAAGTACATTCGTTAAAAATTTGCAGAAAAATTTGCAAAGGGATACTCCTACAAGTTAGGGACGTAGCTATTAATTTACTATAAAGCCCTCCTTTCTAAGTATTTGGTAATTCTGATTGTTTATACATCACTAGTTATACAATATAACTTGCATAACGATAATATAAAAATGCTTCTGACATCTGGATATATCAGACAATTTCTTTATTTTTTGAAGTATCGATACGTATATAACCAATTTAGATGCATATACGTATATTTAAACCTGAAATTTGCTTATACCTCTACCTTACAATATTAGCTTATTAGTTGATATCTGACGTATCAGTATCCTTTAAATCAAATTAATTTACTGTATGATATTTAACATAACCCTTTATTTTCTATGTTTCTCTAAAAAATTTTTTGTCAGTCCTTCCATTCGACCTAAAATTTCATTCACTACCAAATATTCTTTCCCAAAGTTAATCTTCTTAAATCAGATTTGTTAGTTCAATGATGCAATGTGACATCACATTTTTTATAGCAAAATTAATACTATTTGATGCTTTATAAATATAAAAAATAATTAAAAAATTAAAAAAAAAATTAAACTATGACAAAAAAAAATGAAATTATTGAATTGTATAGGATTAATGAAAATGATGATGATCAAATAGAAGAGTCAACGTGATATGATGTTTTGCAGTCTCAAGGAAAGCCTTTAGTTTTGGAAGAATTGGCTTCCTTAGAAAAAGTTCCTGACAGGATGCCAAATGGTATTGTTTTCACTTACAAATGGTAGAATCCAAAAAATTGATTACTATATTAAATTTTTCTCTTTATTTACGCAGTTATATTTTTAATATATATATGTGAATTTTGCGAAAGATTTGCCTTTTGGTACTAACATTTCTCTATCTCTTAAACTCTCGATCTCAAGAAGATTACTTGTACAAGCAATATTAATATCCAAAATTTTTCTAAAATTTAAGGGGTGCGGTGGGACCTTTCCAGAACTATATCAAATTTCCTGTTCCAAAGGATAAATATGGCCAGCCTAGGGTGATTGGTGCAGGTCAACAAACTGTGACAGTTCTTAACCTTTTCTTCCAATTCTTTTGTTTTATTATTTCTGTTTTTAGTGCTATCCTAGCAGATCAATATTTGGGAAGGTACAGGACAATCATTATCTTTTTTCTAGTATATATTACTGGATTGATTGTTTTAATCCTCACGGTGACTCCACCCACAATCGAAGCACAAGCTTCTTTATCAGAACTTATAATCGCAATAATAATAATCGGGTTTAGAACTGGAGGAATAAAGGTATTTTAGGTTATGGAGGAATTTCATACACAAAAGTATTAAAATATAAATTATCTTTATGTAAGACAAATACTGTTACTATAGCTGCAGATCAATTTTCTCATAAAGATCCTTATGTCAAAACTTTGAAATCTGAAAAAAAGTTATTGTTAATCCAGAACTCACCATCTCATCAATGTTCCATTGGTTCTACCTTTCAATAAGTTTTGGTTCTCTTTCCCCATTAGTTACAACTACTGTTAAAAAATATCATTCATTTTAAATGGCTTTCCTAATTCCCACAGCAATCTTTCTCATTTCGATATTAATCTTTGTATTTGGAAAAAATATATATGTTAAAGTACTACCACATAGTTCAGCATTATTGGATTTGTTCAACGTTTTGCGTATTGCTTTTAAACATGGTAGAAATCTTGATAATACAAAACCATTAAATGTTTTATCTGACATTGCAAAACAATATAAAATCAAATGGGATGATAAATTTGTGGATCAAATACGAGCTTCAATTAGGGCTTATAGAGATATTCTAGGATATCCAATCTTTTGGGTTTGTTTTATGCAAATTTATAATAATTTAATATCTCAGGCTGCTACAATGACAGTTAATTTCATACCAAATGATATGATGTATAATCTGAATCCTATTACTTTGATTATTTTCACTCCTATTGTTAATCATGTCATGTAAGTATTTTAATTCTAACTTAATACTATATAAAATATACTGTATACATGATCTTTGCTAGAAAAAATGACCTTCTGTAACTATGTAGATTTATTATCCAATTTGAATAAACTTTTTTTTATTTTTTATTTCATAACTCTATGAAAAAAACAAATTTATTCAAATTGAATTATTAGATCGCTGGTAAATTTTAAAATTTAAATAGTCTCAGAGGGTCATTTTTCTAGTAAAGATTCTATATATATGTATATATTGCAGTCTTATTAAAAGAAACTTTATCATTATTTTAAAAGTTATCCTGCCTTGAGACGAATTAATATCAATTCTCGTCCTATGACATGTATCTTGATTGGTTTCGTAGTAATCACTTCTGCAATGTTATATTCAGCAATTATTCAATATTTAATTTATAATACAGGTCCATGTTATGAGAAAACTCATTGTATAATCGATGATAAACTAGTTCCGAATAATATTAGTGTTTGGTGGCAGGCTCCTGTTTATATCTTAGTCACATTCTCAAAAAGTATGTTTAATAATTTATATATATATATATATTTATTTATTTTACTTTTATTTATTTTAATTTATTTTTATTAAAATATATCATTAATCATAACCATTTATTAGTTTTAGTTTGTATCACAGGTCTTAATTTTGTTTACAATAAGATAACTTTTTTGTAATCCACTCTTATATTTATTTATACGAATGACTAAAAATTGTATACAAATAAATGAATAAACATGCTACGTAGGCACCATTACGACTTAAATCTACAATAACAGATTTATACTTAATGACTTTAGCTGCTGGATCCGTACTAGATTTTGTTTTTGTTCCGTTATCAAAAGATCCTTATCTAGTCTGGTTATATAGAACTTTTGCCAAAGTTGCACTGATTACTGGAATAATTATATTTATATTTTTGAGAGATTTCAATATTGAAGAAAATCTGTTCGAAGAAATTATTTAATGAACAAAATAATCAAATGATTCAAAAGAACGGATTTATATATGTGCAGATATATGTCTAATATTTATATAGTTGGAACTTAAACTATAAACTTTTAATATTCACTTTATTTCTTCAATAAAAATATTATTATTTTTTCAATAAAAATATTATTATTTTTGAACTTAAATTTCAGATTTTTTTTTTTTTTTTTTTTTTTTTTTTTGATATTATCGTTTTTTAGTAGTTGTTTTTATTTTTTAATAATTAAGAAGAGTGGTCACAAAATAATAATAGATATAAGCGAAATTTTTGCTCTATTGATAAACTGCCTTATCGCACTATTATCCTTGTGACTAGATTTTATAATTTTAAGGGTAGAGTGTATGTAGATCATTTTTACTATGATCTGTATGGTAAATCCTATTTTTGGTAAAAAATGAACACATGTATATAAAATAGAATATATCTTTTTATAAAATTTTAAAGTATATTAATTATAAAAAATTTGTACTTTTATATATCATAAAGTTTTTCTAGGTTAACCCAAATTTGCCTAGATAGTACAAAATAACCTATTCTAATTGGTTAATTTTTGCAATTCTATAAGATAAATTTCATAATAAAAAATTATATACAATCTTTAAATTCTAATATATCGATGAGTTTTTAACCAATTTTAATAATTTTATTACTGATAGAATCACAAGAATCTACTCTACAACTTTATTTAGAAGCTTAAAATAAATTTAATTAATAAATTATTTTGTATTTTAAATTACAAAAAATATTTACCATTGAGTTTATATATAATTTTAAAATAGTATACTCTACCCTTAAACCTAGATAACTGAATTGAATATAAAAAAAATTGAGTAAGTAGATAACTTTTAGTTGTTCATATAATTATAATATTATATAATTAGTTAGATTTCTGATCATACAAAGACTGGCTAATCAAAATATTTTATAACTAGAATCTAATTATTCATTTTCAGAAAATCTTTTAAATTTATTTTCTAATTTTAAAATTATTAAAATATTTAACATATTAAATATAATAGTTTAATTTTAATTATCATTTATTTTTTTTTATTAATAAATTAATTTTAGACTATAATAATTATGAAAAAGATATTGATACTAAAATTATTTTAAAAATCTTAAAACATTTTCTATTAGTTCATTAATAACTTCTAAATTAATTTGATTTATTATGAATAATTACTCTAATATTATTAATATTGAATTATCTATAGATTCTTTTTGTTTAAACTTCAATTTACTTTTTTAAAATGAAATTTTTAGAATCTTTTTACTTGTATATTTTATCTGATTTTGAAGGTTATAATTTTTATTTATTTGCTAAAAATATGATTATAATGAATTTTAACTAAATATACAACCTTAAAACTAATTTATCTTCAAGATATACTTAACTAAGATTTGTTTAATCTGTATTTATATAATTCTAGATTTGTGTTACATTATAACTTATCTATTTAAAGTTCTTACTATATTTCTTATATTACTCATATATTTATACAAAGCTACTTCCTAATAGATCTTCATTCATTACTAATTGTTAGTATCATAATCCTTATAGTCATTTCTTATTTTAGATATTCTGACTTAAGAATATCTTTATTAGTATTTGCACAATACTAAGACATGAAAGTAATTACTTATTTTGAATTATATACATATATTATATTCATATGTCTTTTAGAGAACTTCTGTATATTAGTAGATATTAGCTGTATTTTATAATCAAAAATTACTTCTAACTAGATTTGTAACATATAGTACTACTTCTAGTTTTCATCAGAAGAAGTTAGTATTTAATGTTGGTATGAGATCATTTAATATTTATTAACTAATAATCTAATGTATTTTAGCTAATCAAAATTGTTTATTAAAAAATTAAATTTTTACATATAATAATAAATATAAAAATAACATATATATATTATCTCAAAACTTATAATGATAGTTAAATAATATCTGTTTGAGAATTTGTAATATATTTTGCATTTTATATTTTTAAAAAATATATATTTTACTTTTCTAATATTATTTTAAAGTATATTTTTATATTTTATTTATATAACTAGAAATTAGACTCATAAAAACTTGTGACTTATAAGTTAAATTTTGAAGAGTTTTGAATTAACTTAAAACATATATTTGAATTATTTTTTCAAATTAAAGTTTGAGTAATTTAGTCAATTAAATTAAAAATTTATTAAAAATTCTTATAAAACCAAATAAAGTATATTTTAAATTACAAATACAAAAAAAAACAATAGAGGTTTTAAAATTAAAAAATAGATACCTATTTTAAAAGAATTATTTGTTTCAAAATAAATAATCTTTTAATCTATTTATATTAATATAAGCTTATTATATTATTATATTTATCAACAGTGCTTTATAATTATTTGACTATATAAACAAAAAAATTTAAACACTATTTTATTTTCCTATTTCAAAATTTTAATTTAAAAATTACAAATATAATTTTTTTTAAACTTAACTGATTTTTTTTTTTTTTTTTTTTTTTTTTTTTACTTTATACAAATACCATCAGCTGAATTTTTTTATTGGTATTGATAGTGAGTAAATAATACATATTGTGAGAGTACAACTAGCCACACTACAACTTTAGATTGTCTAATTTAAATAGTTCACCCGAAGGTTTTACACTAGCTGCTATACATGAAATCTATTTGAAGATTACCTATTTAAACTCTCTGGCCCTATGATACTTACTCGTATTCTATCTTGTTTTACCAAATTCGTCTAACTCTGTGCTACTTCTTCTAGAAGACAACTGAGCTGACATTAGTTCACAAACTTTATAGTTCGGAGCCTAGACCCTATCACAAGGTGTCCCTTCACTAACTCCATAACTGATGGGATGCTGTGGTACCCAACTATGCTACGCTATATCCCAATTTAGCTTGCATATACCCTTATTCGATGTTCGTACAAACCTGGTTCCTACTGTGACCTTCCACTGGATCGGTCCTCTATGTTTTCAGATGTTTACAAGACAGATCCTCCCAATCCAGTTAGCTGCTAAGCCAGATTGGTGTTGCCGTATAACCTTGTGTGATGGACTTACTCACACCCGCTCAGTCATATCTTTCAGCTACAAATTTCTTTATTGGATCAGGTGTAAACCAGTATGACTGTCAAAATCCATACTACTTCACCTAACTCGGGATTTCTACTATGCAGGTCTCCTGTTCATAGATCAGTATGCGTATATCATCCTGTGATTAACTACCCCCATACTAATATTTTTCCTATCAAGATTTATTTGTGTAATATTATGCCTCGCTGAACGCTCCGTCATACTTCTAATACCCCGATTGGCATTGGTGCAATGTGATTTACAGGGTTACAACTCCAGAAACGAGCAGAGTTTACCGTAAGTTGGATACAGATATCTAAGTAATTATTCAATTCTGTATATAGTAGGATTTGAACCCTAGACCTCTTACATGGCGGTCTAGCAACCTAACCACTACACTAAGATCACTAGATCCCTGTATTATCGATATTGTATTCTAAATAAAGTATAATCTTTGCTCTTTCATTAACTTTGTAACGAACTACCACAGTGAAGTAATATTCCACTTGGATACCGTTGAGAGCCTCTCTTCCGTGTCTTATGTTATTTGTGTTGAATAAAGAAGGCTAACACTTGTAACATTTTGGTACCTTCTGGCAGAAAAACAAAGAAACACTCTCAGAAAGATAATTAATTAAAGAAACTTTAAAGAAGCCCTAAAGAAACTTTTCTTAAAGTTAAGAAAACCTCTCTTTTCCTCTCTGACGATCTCTAAAGAAGTCTCTCTTAGAAACCAAGAAGCCTCTCTTTCATCCTTTGCTGATCCCAATTTACGTCACATCCGGTCTATGTTATATGAACTCTAAAAAAGAGATCTATGACTTCTAGAATAGATCTACGTCATACTGTAGTATGAAAAGAGAAAAATCACTCTATATTGCCCCAGACTAAAGAAGATCTATTTCACATTATACAAACTTTTCAAAGTTGAATTTAGGCCCAAACTATATCTATTTATATCTACTTTAAAGCTAGCAGCTTACTGCGATCCCCAGGTTAGAAATATCTGAAGAATGAGTACCCGATGAGCCAAATTTGTAGGCGTAAGGACTCTAATCAGCTAGTAGCTTACTACGACCCCTAGGTTAGGAACACCTGAAGGATGAGTACCCCATGAGCTAAACTTGTAGACGTAAGGACTCTAATTAAAGCTAGCAGCTTATTGCAACTCTCAGGAATAGAAACTTCTGAAGGACGAGTACCCCACGAGCCAAAACGTAGATGTAAGGACTCTAACAGCTAGCAGCTTACTACGAACCTTAACATAGAAAAGTTAAGTGTGAATTACCCATGAGCCAAACGAGTAGGCGTAAGTAATTCCAAATGCTAATTCGTAGTCTCAGATACCCCATGACCCAAAGTGTGGAGTAAGGTACCTTATCACCCAACATATATGAATAGAGCATATCAGATACATATAGAAAGAATACAAGCACACAATTCACGACATCAGAATACAAGTCAAGCATATACAGTACTTCAAACTCTAGACCCAGATTTATCCTGTCAGCTGTGCTATCCAAGAACAAACCTTCACAGATCATATCACAACTTTTGAAATTGGTATAAACGAACCTACTACGCCCAATCTTATTCTCAACAAACTATAACTGCACATCTAGAATTAACTAATAGCTCTACCTACTCTAGAGCTAGAGTAGTAGCACATGACATAATATTTAGTTATCGATATAATATCCCTATAAACAACCCTAAAAATATTGTCGAAACCCTTCTAATTAAATATACTCAATATACCTTATAATCTTATCTCCCTTTTGGCTTTGAAGCTACAGCCTTTGACATCTATATTGAATTCCTAGCTAGTGCCCCTACTCTCAACCCTTATTTAAATAGAACCTCAGAAGAAGCTTTAGGTGATCTTGGTTCTCCTATCTCTAACGAATATACTAGTAGCTTTGACCATTTTGAATATAATCCTATAGTTAGTCAATACTTCATAGACTCAGACCAAACTACAACTTCTTCATCTACTTTAACTCCCTATAATGAAGATACTCTGCAAATACAATTCCTTCTATCTGATAGACAATGAACCCCTACTCCTCTCTAACTGATATCCCTCTCGAACCTTCTATTTATACATCTTCTTCTCAATTCCTTTCTACTCCCCCTACTAATACCTCTAACCAACAATATTTTAATTTTAATATTAATCCTTGAACAGCAATAACTAACTTTATTCATCAGTTTACCTCTACTACTATCTTATCTAATAGGAACCTTCTAATCCCTAGAAATTATCCTCAAGCTAACCTAGACCTCGATAACACTTCTCCTTCACACTGTACCTCACTCGACTCTCTGCCTCCCTATCAACCTACTCAACTCCCAAACTAACACCCTCAACTCTTAGATAATATCATCCAAATCTTAGATGATTTTGAAATCGATTACTATCCTTTAAATAATCAGGAAAATCAAGAAGACTATAATCTTAAAAATTTCTTTGACGTTGATAACAATAACCAAGAAGCAGAAAACCAATAAGAAGACTTAGACTATGAAACTATCCAAACAAATGAATCAGACGAAGATATAGCTGAACGAGCTTTACAAGATGCTGCTACTGCCATGACTACATTAGCTCGAGCCTTAGGTGCTAGTAGTAAAAAGACCCTGTTTAAGATTGAATCTTTTCGAGGTGATAAAACTCAAGACCCTATAACTTGGTTAGATAATTTTGAGCAAGCAGCTAAAGCTAACAGATAGAATGCTGCCTGACAACTTGAACTTGTATTTGCTTACCTAACTGACAATACTCAGGAATGGCTCCAAAGTTTAGTCGATGTCCCTACTCATTTTAGGCATCAACAGCATGGACAAGTAGTTGATGAACACAATGTCCGTAGTTTTTACCACCTGTTTAGAGAAAGATTCTGCACCACTCAACAAAAAGCTACTTGGCAAAAACAACTCTTTGCTATCCAACAAGGCTC
>CAJVPM010000930.1:0-14046 GCA_910592325.1 Scutellospora calospora
GCTAGATGCGATGTATAGTTACATTGCAGGGTGCGATGCCTAATTAAGTCCTTATTTTTAAATCTAAATTTTCAGATATTTATTCTATATTTTAACTGTTTTAATAAAACCAAGATAACAAAAAAGAAAAGTATATTACTATTTTTTAAAAAAAAAAAAATACAAAACAAAAATAGAAACTACTCATTTTGAATAATATACTTTGAAAAAAACTTCTAATCTAATAAAATAAATATTTCTAAATAAATACTCAAAGGCTACAAGTAATACATATTTGTACTAATAAAATATTTTGAAGCATTCTTTTATTTCTATCTATAGAAAAATAAATTTTAATTTTTTAAAAAAAGATCTTAACTTATATGTTAAAAAACTTATTATTTTTCAATCTAATTTTAGTCAACATAAAGTTAAGCTATAAGCATGTTTCTTATATAGAACGAATGTTTAAAACTTGAAGAATAAATTTTATTTAAAGTTGAAGTATTATTTTGATATATAATAAGTTTTATGAAAATATTTTATTTGAAGTCGTATAAATATACATTATACAAAATCGATTCATTATTAAAGATCATCCAAAGGAAATGTCTTATGCTCTGCTATATATTTATATAAAAAGTTTAAATAAATTTTAAAATCATATATAATATAAAATAATAAATGAAATAAATATCAAATTCAGATAACCTAAAAAGAATTATAACCGTTATATAATAGTAAATTTAAACATAAATATTTGCTAATTCAGTCTTTTTTTTTTTGATGTAAAAAATATAAAGAAATGTTATTTTTCAAAATGTTCGTTTATATGAGGGTTTGAAAATTCGACTAAACCGTACATACAAATTAGTTACATTAAAATTAATATTGATTAATTCTTGAGATAAGTTATACCATATTATGCTATGGTATCTCATTATACGTGGTAAGTACGGGAAGTGAATTTAGAATTCCTTGATGATTTTAGGATTAAGATAGGTAGTATTTGAATTAGGATAAGCTCTTGAATTAAGAATAACGAAAATTTGAAGTGAATAAAAAGCTTGTCCTTTAAATCATGTGAAGATTTATACTAGGGTGTGAAATGGTCCGGGTAAAACTTAAAGATTTATGGGCTATGTTTGCTTGGACTTAGTTTGGGCACTCATTTAAAGCCCAATATCTTTATGGGGTTAGACCCGTTAACAACTGGGCTTTTTGAACATACCCGGTTGGCCCAATTATACCGGGAGCCGTTCAAAATCCCAACAAGTTAGCCCGCATTAGTATTGGTCAAAATTTTAACAAAATCCAATTATATATTTTAAATTCTACTCATACTCAAAAAATAAAAAATATTAATAAATTTAGACAATTTTAAATTAGTAAATATTTTTTTTTTTCGAAATTGAATTCGAAATTTTATTTATATATAAGAATTTTTAAAGTTTACTTCACCAGGATATACTATTTCTTAAATAATTGGTGTTTGGAGTACTAAGTAAAAACCCTAAAAAACTCTAACTCCTCCCTGGCTCTAATTTTTGAAATAAAATACTTATAATATTATAAAATTATATACTAGTAAATTTCACCTCTAAGTAAATTCTATATCTGATATATATTAAATGTATAAATTTATTATATAACTTTTTTTTTTTTTTTAATAAAAATTTCGTAAATCTTTTTTTTTTTTTTGATTAGACTAATTGGTAGCACCCTAAAAGTTAATTGGTTATTTATACAAAAAAGTGTGGGGTATTTAAATATTATATTTTAGCATTAGGCAATGATCCTAATTTAGAATAACTTAGGTACACAATACATATAGCATGTTA
This sequence comes from Scutellospora calospora, assembly GCA_910592325.1. Lineage (NCBI taxonomy): Eukaryota > Fungi > Glomeromycota > Glomeromycetes > Diversisporales > Gigasporaceae > Scutellospora > Scutellospora calospora. The sequence goes on from CAJVPM010000930.1 coordinate 1,821, forward strand.
CAAGTACATTAAAGGAGAAAATCGGGGAATTTAGAATGTAATTTTCATCGCATATTCACGCGTGTGGAGTATACATAGATTAGATTCATTCATTAATCAAAGTGGTGGTGATCATAGTAGTGAATGGCGATGTGTGAATTATGGTGGTGAATCAATAAAAAAATTTTTTTTAAAAAAAAAAAAAGGCTTAAGAATTATTCTAAATAATTCTTTTAAATTCAAATCATTAAATAATTGAAACAAAAATATATTAGGCGTAACTTATATGAATTATTATTATTTATTATATTCAGATATGCTAAAACTAAATTTCTGATCCGTGCATTTTATGTAGTATGTATGTATCGAAATAAATTTAATCATAAAAAAAAAAAAAAAAAAAAAAAACTATAACGATAAATCAACAAGTGAATCATCTCTTATTATGGTTTACAAACGAAGATCCAAGCAACGAAAATGAAATCATGGGGACGTTATCATCTTTAAGTATATGGGGGGTGAATGCATGCGCGCACAAGATAAAATTTTTAGGCATATCAAAAATTTACATTAACAATACTATTAAAAAGATATTTAGGTAAAATATATATATTGTATATATAGAATACATTTACAGTATATGAATTTTTTTTTTTTTAAAAAAAAAAGTCAATCGAAATAAAGGCTTAAACTTTTAATATTATTCATGCAAAAATAGAAAACTAAAAGATGCATACAAATGAATTGGTTTAAATGAAATCATTCATGAACCACGCGATTTATTAATTGATTTGCATAATCTAGTATTAATCCGTAAAGTTTTTTTTAATCCACATATAATAAACAGAACAATCGATTCAGCTTCTATTGATTTTCTTCTATCAAGGTTTAAAATAGAGCAGATCTTATATGATCATAGCTTATGCAGGGAAAAAAAAAAAAAATTGCGAGTGTAATGATGATAAACAATAATTTTTTTGAATAAAGGATTGATTTGGAACATTTTTTAACTATATTTTAAAAAGTAACTGACATGAATAATAATAAGACACTGTGGATCAAATCTAGCGAATGCATTGCAGAATAAATAGAATACGGGTTAAAATTCCTATATGGAAATTTAATTTAATTTAATCATTTTCTTTAAATGTATTCGGGAAGTAATACTGTTTTAAAATATATATATATATATATATTTGAAGAAAGTATAGAACAATAGAGTGTAAACACAACAATGTGTGCAAGTGTGGCTTACCAATTCTTATCAATTGTCATCCGATTTAGATATCCAATCGGAATTCAGTAAGATAAACATTACATTTACAATTTTTTACGTACTATTTCAGTATTTAGATTAGATGTACAAGATTTAAATCTTCAATTATTTTAACGTTAACATTTTTTTTTTACTCAATTTAATTCTATGAAATTTACTGGAAAATGGCGCTCACACATAAAGTCATGAACAATTGAAAAATTGTTTTGATGGTATCCAAAATAGGTAGAGATCTAACTAGTGTTGTAAAATGCACGTTCCTCTATTCTGTTAACCACAAATAAATAAATGTTATCATAATTACAATATTAAAAAATTCATTATCGTTATTAAATATTAGAACATACAATTTCATACAATAAATCTAAATACAATCGGTCTAATAGAGTATCTATGAAAAAAAAAAAACGTTTGAATTTAGCTTTGGTTAGAATATTTTCTGAAAAATTTTATTTATTAAACATGCATTCATATTCTTTCTTTCTTTGTTTGATAGATTTGTTCTTTTAGTATTTCTCAGTTTTTAATTCTGTAATTGAAATGAATGAATGATTCATGATGGCGTAATTTTCGAAATATAATGAATTTTTATATAATAATTGTAACCTATAATTATTAAAAAAAAAAAAAAAAGATGGTGTTAATGCGTCATTTTCATCCCTTTTCCCATGCATATTAAACAAACCTTTTTTTTTTTTTTTTTTTTTTTTTTTGTATGAACTAGTTAGTCTAACCTGAACTGAAGTGTTCCTAAATGACCCTACTTTTTTCACAAGGTGAGGTTGATAATGCAGACCAGTTATGTAAATGTGAACAAGAACAATATCTTGGACTGTATCATTTGAAATGATTTTTTGTTCTCTTGAAACAATATCATCTATTTCGTTACGATATCTACAATTTGTAAAGAATGTAATATATGTAATATTTTTATTAGTTAAAGTAATTTTACGTGTCTAGGTCGTACGTAATACGTACGTAATACATTTTGCCTACTTTGTCATTTAGAATAAGGGATCAATCCAAATTCTAGGACAATATATGTTTTTGTAAATAAGAAATTATCCAGGAGAATATTAGGCATTTTTCAAAACCGTATAGTCTAAAATTGTAATTCTATTAATTTTCGTCACGATGCATTTTAAAGTGTACCTACTGCTTATCTGTTACGTATAGAAAATTAACTATATACTATATCTGATATACTTATGATATAGTAAAATTTTAACTACATAAGTTATTTGGCTGAAAACTCGGATAAATAAATGTCGCAACATATAGAGTTTATTAATGTCGCGATGTCGCGTGTATGTGACACGTATATCCAATAGACATTTTAATTTTTGACGTACATGTGGTAGGTCATGAGTTTTAAAAAAGGATGACTTTTGACGTGCACGTGTATTCTTTTGATATAAGCCACCCGATGTAATGCGCCTTTGGGTATGATTTGCTTAATAATATTTATGAATATATATTTTTGCTTAATAATATTTATGAATATATAAAGAGCTTTAGTTGTCCTAATTAATGAATTCTATTTCTTTTTAAAAAAAAAATGTAAAACTCTCGAGAAAATAAGACCTCGTGGAGAAAGGTATCATATGCTATTTACATCGGACCTGTACAATCATATCAAACAAATAATAAATACATAATTTTAGGATTAATAAAGCTTTATTCAAGGAAGAAAAGATTAAACTTATTATATATTTTGACAAGGTCTACCATAATAATAAATTAAGTTCGTAGACCAATCTGGATTGTATAATTTTTAGTTTAAACCAATAAGAGTCAACTAAATCAGGAGAAGGTTTGAGAATGTTCATGTGATGAATTTCTTTAATTAAAGTAATTGCATACATCGGGATTCTTATTAGGTCAATTTTCAATGGTGGATCTGTTCATAAATAGATATTGACGGCTAACGCTAAACAAAGATTGGCGTGAGAAACACCAAGATTATAAAACTCGCATCACGTACAACGTATACAACGTATCATCATCGATTTATTTAAGTTACTGCAGATTTATCTTTCTTTATCTTGATTTAATCAACAAGTTTTGTAACAAGGATTCAAACTTGCATTTGTGAAATGTAAGACAGTGCGTAATGTGAAGGTCGTAAAGAACAATGGAAATTAACTTTCATGTTTATGGTTCTAGTTATAGAACAGGTATTTTTTTTCTTGGTTATATAACTTTTAAAATGCGACATGAGAACAATGGAATTACATTTTAAGTAATGAACCTATTCCGACATTCTGATATCGTTATCTTTTAGATCTTGGAAAAAATTGCCTCGTCTATCGTTTTTTTTTTAAGATTCAAATGTTCTTACATTTATTATATTTATTACATTACAAGTTTACTAAATATATATATATATATATAGGATTCGAATTTAACCAAAGACCTTTATTAAAACGATCAAAAAGAACAAATATAGATATTCTTTTGTTTAAAAAATAATTAATAAAAAAAAAAAAAAACAAAAAAGATAAGAAAAGAATTTAGATAATATAATAATATAACCAATTTTTTAAAATAGAAAGTAATATAATAATATAACAAATTTTATAAAATAGAAAGTAATATAACAAAAAATTTATACCAGATACGTATCATAAGCTTCTCAAGACATAATTACGTAAAAAAAAAAAAAAATCCATCTTTATTATTTTTATAAACATTTATATCAATATAATAACATAGCATATAAACAAAAATAAAATATAAAACGTATACTTTTTAGATTAAGTGGGGTATCTTGTGGTTCCGTATCATCGCGCATAAACCATATATCAATATCGTAATTAGATTTGACGATATTTATTAGAATTTGCTGATATGAATGATATCATTCATAAAGCATAACCATATAAAGTTTTCTGTTTTACATCAATTCATGTAAGAGAACAATAGAAAAAAAATATATATATAAATATATATATAAATATATATATACTTGATATATAATAATTTAACCCTTTTTAAAAAAATCGATATGGTATTACTTATGTTATTGTGTAAACTCAAAACTGGTACCATATTACCGATGAGTGTAAGCTTGATTCATATCAACTTTATGGTGTATTCATTTGAAAAATCAAAAACAAAATTGAATTAATAAGTGAATGACGTAAATTTGTGCTGATAAAAGTTAAAAAGAAAAAAAAAAAAAAAATGAGACAATATCAAATGCAAAGTTGATACTATTTGGTATCTTTAGAAAGTTAGAGAGTATATGCAAGAATTTTCGTATGCATAGAAGACCAAAGTAATAATATATTATGATTTCTGCATTTAAAATTTGTGAACTATACTAAACTTGGGATTAGATAAATATCAAAAAAAAAAATCATTGATAATAATGTTAGTAAACTGAGATTAAAAAAAAATTATGCCGTTGAAATTTCAAGAACGGTAAGACCAACTATGGTCTAGTAGACAATAGTTGCCAAAAATAGATTGATGAATAAATTGGTCAAACCCATTGTTTTTGTTCAATGGGTATAGATAGTTTCACAAAGAAAGCTAAACTCGATCGACGCTAATGAATGTTTCAGAAAATCGAGGATCATGTTTTAAAACTGTTTTAAAAGTAGAGATCATACGCCACACATAGGATGGTCATCAGGTATTAAGTATTAGCTTCAAAATGTTAACGCCACATACTTTTCAAGTAGCACTTGAAATAAATTTTAATTAAAGTCAAGAATCTAAATTCTAGAAATTAGAGAGAAATTTTTAATTTAACGATGATCAAATTCTTATTTTGACAGTTTTTGACATCATGTGATGTTTATTGGGCGTTTTTTTAAGCACCATATGGGAAAAGAATTTATCAATCAATCAAACGATGCGTGCTACATGAAAAATTAGCGCCAATCAAAGTAAAATTTGTTCCAAGGAAAGTTGGCAACCTTTGTACGGGTACGGTGTAATATATGATATTATATAAAAATATAAATATATCTTTATCATTTATACAAAGCGATTCATGCAAATTCCAAGAATGAAAATTTCAAAGAGGCAAGAAAGGTAACAGATTATTGATCAAGGGTCAAATGACACGTTTCCACGTATAGTTATATTAATCAAGGAGATAGAGAAATTTTTTTTATATTCTTCAAATGGGTCAATGCGTAATTACATATAAATAATTTTTATGTTAGAGTTCTGACGAACGAAAGAGAATCATTTCCTGGATCATGAACAATATTTGGATTGTAATGTGAGTATTAATTTTCTGCAAGGATATCGCACAACATCATAAGTTCATAAAACTTTATAAATTTTGAGTATACTAAACTCTATATATATATATTTTTTTGTTTCTATTTTTAAAGGTGATTGGTTATAAAGTTTGTTAATTATTGGGTTTCTCTGAAAGAATCAGCCGGTCTTTGATGGGAGAAAATTGCAAGTAGAGACCGTAAAAGTAATTATCATGTTATAATGTGACCACATTTTCTAAAAGCTAAACCAATATCGATAATTAAATAAAATTAATAAAAATTTTGAGGCGTATATAGATTTTTTTTTAATGCAGTTCGGTAGATTTAAGAGGTTAGATCAAAAAGCGAAAGGCTGATATTTTAATCTGTTTTTTTTTCATGAGTTTATGCATTAATATTATTGAATTGTTGACATATTACTAACAAAAAAAGCTTTTTATAAATGTGAAAACCATTACTAAGTTAAACCGATATCGCATAAAATGCATAGTATCAATACATCGCGCATTCGTTTACGCGAAAAAAGGTTTATTGAGATACCTGAGATACCGAGACGGACGGAGTTAATGGATTACTTGTGTTTACTGCGCCCATTACGATTTAATGATCAACGAATCAAATATGTTAACTTTGACACGTTCCGCAAAAGGACAAAATAAAAGAATCTCGGAAAACATTCGACAGAAAATAATTAAAAACCAGTTTTATTTGTTTGACAAATATTGTGTGGAGTATAAATAAATGATGGAATAATATTGATTATGACAGTGAAACGCTAACCAAATGCTATCAACTATCTATGTACATAACGATAACAAGGTATGTCGACATCTTTGATATTTAGAAGTATGAATGCTATCAAAACCTTAAAAGTCAGGAAATTTTTTCATTTCACATGGTTTTCTTTATATTTCACTTTTCAATGCAATTTGTACAACTTTACAGTTGAATTTTGTACATATTTGTGAACAGTTTCACGACAGTCTTGTCCATTTTTAAATTAAAAATTTTATTTTTTTATCGATGAAAAAAATTACTCGAAAAGCAAATAATTTTTGTATAACATCCTACATACTTTCTAAGGACATCTAAAATTCGCGCTTCTTCTAAAAAATATTATTCATTCATACTGATATACTTAAATCAAAACACAACTCGAATTAAAACAATTTGATTGCAGATTCGGAGTTTCTTTCGATGAAAAATTAATAACTTTAAAAAAAAAAAAATTTTTTTTTATTCATTTAATCAATTAAGCACCCCTGATATCCCTTACTGAACTCTAATTATCTAGATAGATCTTTAATAATTGAATAATAATAATAATAATGAATTAAAAAATTTAAGAATCTAAAGGAGTTCAAGCATAATTAATATTAAAATTTTTTAACGATTTAAAATTTAATTAATCATTATAATAATAAAATTTTTAATAATAATAATAAATATCGATATAAATTTATTTTTTTTGAAATAAATTTTTTTTCAAAGTTGGGTAACACATTTACTGCACTATTCAGGACAGATTCACTAAACCAAAGATATCCAAAAGATAACAAAAAAAGATGAAAGATAACAAGAGTAAATATCAATTCTTTTGCCTTCGCCCATATGTACTATACACTCATATGGCACCATTCAATACTTATTTGATTTATTTGATTTACAAAGGTCTCTTTAATGAAGGATACACACAATCTTGAACTTTTTAATTTCACCAATTTAATATTGTTGGAACAATTTTAATGAATTTGGATTGTCATATCACCTGATATCAAGTAATAAAATTTTATCTATGTAATAGTTTCGTCATCTTAAGTAACTTGAAGAGTATTAAATCACGGGAAGTTATCAACGTTTGATCATAACAAAAGAGTTGTTATGTTGTGTTATCGTGTGGGGTGCTTTATTGTTTTGATGGTATAATAATTCTAATGATCATCATTGAATATTTTTTTTACCTGGATCTTACAAAGATTAGCGTTAGTAATTATTAGTCTTTCGTAAAGTCTTCATGAACAACTGCACCCCCTGAACATTTTTTTTTTTTTTTGCCTTTGAGAGAATTTAAAATTGTTCATGTGAACATCACGCAAACGACGCGTTTCTATTCAAAAACATTATAGATAAAAAAACTCAAGAGAATACATATTAGATATGTTTTTTGACGATAGTATTTGATTGTTTTTATTATTATTATTAATTTTTTTTTTTCTTTTTAAAAAAAGAAAATCAGAAACAATGTTCATTTTTCCCAATAACAAAAAAAAAAAAAAAAAAAAAAAAAGAAAAAAAAGAAAAAAAAAAGGTAAAAAAAAAATTTAAAAAAGTAATATGCAAAAAAAAAAGTTTAAAAACGATAAATTTAATTAATTCAATTAATATTTAACAGTTTCTTCTACAAACTGTAGGGGTGTGTTTACTCTCCTTATATATACATCACTCCTTCTACAACTCACTACATAGGGGGGGTAAATCGAAAAAATTAAAATTTAACGTTTTGTTTTTGTTAAAGAAAAAAAAAAGAGAAAAAAGAACTAATGTTACATATATATACATATAAAAAAAAAGAAAAAGGATAAAATAATCATAGTTTAAAAAAGTTTATATATATAAAAAAAAAATTACATAAGAATTGTTTTTAACGTTAAATTCATAACTCAAGTTAGGAAGAGATAAATGAATCTTGCAGAGAAAAACAAACTTAAATCTAAATTAAATTTTCCTTAATCCATAAAGTCATTTTTATATAAATCAAAATTCGGTAAAAGAGTAAGTAGTTAGAGATTACTCAATTATTCTTTAGATCTTGATTGCTTCTTTTTTTTCGGCTTTATGGGTAATTTGGTTGTGAGCATATATATTTTATACTTAAGTTGGGGAATTAAGTGTAAAATGTTTTTTTTGTTTTTTTTTGTTATTGGGTTTTGATTTTCTTTTTTTTTTTTTTTGTTCGGTAAGATGGTTAATAAAGGAAATATAAAAAAGAAAACTCTATATAATCGAAAAAGAGAAAATTTACAAAGAGAGTGTATGACGGTGGAAATAATGTTTTTACGAAAACTTTTTAATACCACGTAGGGATTGGGTTTATGCACAAAGACTTTTTTTTTTTTATATTTATAAAGGGGAAAAAAAGTATCTACAATCTAAAGAAAAAAAATTTTGCAAACAAAGTTTTCCCCGGTCAACGGAAAAAGAAAATGTGCTTTTTTTTTCGATTATTTAAAAAAAAATTGGTAGTTCATCAAAAGTTTTTTTTTGGTATTTTTTTTTGGTATTTTTTTTTTTTTTTTTTGGTATTTTTAAATTTTTTTTTTTTTGAACATAGCTTTCCGTCTCATTCTTTTTCATATTTTCATATTGGAAAAAGTATTTCATGAGTACAGAAGCTTATTAATTTGAGTAATTGGATCCATCAGAATCGTACGATGGAGACGGCAATGGACATTCCCTTACAAGTAAAGGAAGATCAGCGGTCCTAACCAGGACGGGACGGTATCCATGAGGGATCCAGAAAATAGTCCCGTTTCTCGGATTGCAATTAATTTTTTTGGTTCGCGTTCTCAACTGCTGTTGAGCAGCTGTTCCGGTTGGAGAAGGTGGAACAAGGACTTCGTACTCTACTTCACCAGTTGGAGAAGATGGAACAAGAACATCGTACTCCATTTCATTTACCTCATTGGTAGAGGTTTTGTGAGGTTCGGTTGAGTGTAGAGAAGGCATGGCTCAAGTTGTTGTTTTGTCGAAGAGTTTTTTTTTAAAACAGGTAAAAAAAAAAAGAATGCTACTGCCACAGGTAATAAAGGTAATAAAGTAGTAGAGCAACGAATAAACGCTGTTCTTATATATATATTTTAATTCGTTCAATTAGTATAAAAAAAAAAAAAGGCTAAAATTTTCGTTGATAGAGAAAATTAATTTTCTCTAACGAAAAGGATTATTATTATAATTTAAAATAAAACTAAATACAAGTTTTTTTGTTAAAACCGTTTAGTTCGTAGTGAAAATTCTCTGGTGACAGAAAGGCAGGATTTATAACAATTTTCACGAACAAAGGTCGATATTTAATTTTTCCCAATATAAATAAGTACATTCTTTTTTTACTTTAGGTTATATATAAAAAAAAAAATCTACAATAGATTATAAAGTCGGAAATATTAAATGTATAAAATTATTAATATAAAAAAAACTGTATACAGTAGTTGTATAGTAAATCATCCTTTTGTTTTTTTTTTGAGTTACCATGTATTTAACCTGTTTAATTGTTTGTGTGGCTTTAATATATGATATTAACAAATTTCTGACAGTTAATGAATGGACAAGCTTGCTCTAGGTTTAACAAAATAGGTTTATCGAAAAAAAAAAAAAAAAAAAATTTTTTTTTTTTTTTTTTTTTTTACAATAGTGAACACTTCTGGCGAAACGATTTATTAACTTCTGATAAAATATAATAAATAATATAACTCTATCAACTATCTAATATTAATGCTATCAAGTGACACCCCATTTCTATTTTTGGAATACAGGTACAGACTATTTTTACTCTTGTTCATATTTTTAAAGATTGTCAATTTTTATTTTTTTTTTCTGAAAACAATATAAATATAACGACGCATATATGATGCATTAACGTTTTCAATAACGTCAATAGAGAGTATCTTTAAATTAATAAATTTACTCTTTGGTAAAAGATATGTCAAAAGTTCGTTATTTAGCATGTACGTACGTACCTACGTATTTCAATCATGGGAATTTAATGTTCACTGCAGTAATTTGTAATAATATGCATTCATTTATTTTATTGAAATAATAATAACGATAATTTTAATTTAAAAAAAAAAAACTCTTACGTAGACGCGCGGTCCTCCTTTCAAATTTAAGATGATACGAGATGAACATTACACAACTTTTGACAAGGACGATACAAGGACCTTGACCTTTCATTGTGTTTAAAATAGATTTTGACGTTCTAAATATGCAACTTGCATTATCCTTAATATTTTCATTTCGAACGAAAAATTTTGTGACCAAATCTTAAACATATTACTGTCAAACCCTTGCTGTGCAATCGATATGCAAATTATAGTAGAAAGGCTTAAATTCTTATTTATCAATCGAATCATATTTTTATGACCGGAGATGGTTATTGCTCAAACGACAGTAACACTATTAATGATACTCCAAATATATCTACAACAATGTATTTTAAATAAACCTACTTTCGTAGTAACACTGACCAGTGTGACAATTTGCGACAATTATTGTTTCAAATTTCGAACCGCATGTTAAAATTTTTAATTAATTTAAATTTGAACAAACTTTTTTCCTTCCGATGTGTGTTCAAAAGTTTTAAACAATGGACTATCAAATGTGTTAATCCTGAAAATCTGTCAAGTTTCGAAATGAAACATTATAGAATCATTGTAGAAGAATGTTACAGTTACATTCTTATCCTTAATTAAAAAAATTTTTGCCAAATGTTTTATACGAAACAAGTTAGAACAAAGAGATTCTATTGACAAATCATTTCATTGTAAGTAATGATGATATAACACTTTATTCATGAACGTACATATCGATATAATTTTTAAGTTGTTATTATTAACTATATAATGTCGTTCCAAATATTAATTTATTAATTTGACAGAAAATATCGCAAACATGATATCACATGATAAATAATAATAAGATAACGATAAAATAATTTTTTTATATAAAAGTATTGAAAGAACAATAATTCGTCACGCACTTATTATGTATCACAAACTGTTATGGATAGTTCGAGATCTTATTATTCAAGCCACATTAAAACCTACTAGAAATAAAACACATGATTACCTATGTTTGATTAAAATGATAACGATAAAATTTATTTAATTGTTTGTAAATGATTCAATAATTACAATAAAGTAAAACGCACACACATATTAGAGTTATAAACAACTTTAAAATAAAGTTTAAAATATTACATAGTAAAAGTGGTTAGTATACACAAAATTCCTTTACCCACGATCCATTTTACTGGCCAATCGATTTTTTTTTTTTTCAAAATATAAGGTAAGAATGATGATTCGTGCGTATACACACACAATTCAGATTATTCTTAATAATAATATGATCAAATAATCTATTGATCTTTTTTCTATCATATTCTTATCCCAAAAAAAAAATAAAATAAAATAATAAATCTTATTAAGTACGCATTTATTTCTGACGTATTTTTTACATCATAAACTTCTATAAAATTTTTAAAATCACATAATCAGAATTCATATAATCAGAATTCATATAATCAGAATTCACATAATAGAAATTCATATAATACATATAATAATTAGTTGCATAACGTAATAAATCGTTCAGTTAACATTTCTTTGAAAAATTACTCCGGACTGAGAGATTATGGTCGTGCAAAGACCGTCACATGTGCAACGATCTAGAATGTTTGAGGAATAATCGGATCAGAATACAAAAGCTATATGAATTTAAATTGTGTTTATCTGATTTACACACGAATAGTAAATTATTACTTGTGTGACGCATATTACAAATATTTTGTAAAATGATGCAATTCGCACAATCTCATGGATACAAAAGATCAATTCGATTTTAAATGTATCGCGTCTCAATACTTTGATTTGCTTTTGAGTAAAAAAATAAAAATGATACAAAATTATGTATTTGATATGTTTTGAATTATTAAAAACAGTAAAACGGTAGAAAATCA
>CAJVPM010000931.1:0-14045 GCA_910592325.1 Scutellospora calospora
ATCAAAAGTTTATCACTGCCGAATCACAAACTTATCGAACCGGCAATATTTGTTCGGACCATTTTTTGCCAGATGTCTCAGAATTTATGAAAACAGCTGTAAAAAAAAAAAAAAAAACGGAACGACGGAATTTTTAAAAATCCGGAAATTTCAAGGATAGTGAGCCGGTAAATTTGAAATCCTATTTAAAACACGTATCGCATTAATAATTAATTTTGGTTTGTATCAGTTTGGAACGGGTTGGGAAATTAATTTTTTGGAAAAACCTGCACTGTTCGCGATAGGTAACCTTTATACTATTCACACGCCCTTCGTTATGACGCCTTTGATTGTGTCATTGGCATGTGCTATTGCGTCAGTTTGCATTTGGACTTCCCACGCCATTTTACTGTATCGGTTGGTGTGGCATTCACGAAACGTCTCTTCCTTTTTCGATCACGTGATGTACCATCACTTAGCATTAACATTAATTTCAATCCCAAATTGATTGGCAAATAAACATGTAGATTCCTAGATTCCAAATATTCCAACTTTTGTATAACAGACAGTTCTCCTGAACTATCTCGGGCCGAGCATTTAGTTACGCAAATTATCTGATAAGTCAATATTTTCGATTATCGACGAACCAGACCATTTAACTAAGAAGGTACCGAGATTCTAGAATTAGAATTTGTTTGTATTTGATCATTGTCTAATCTTAGTCACACAAATTGCCTTTAAATGTACATTCTTTAAAATGTATGTATCACAGTAAACAATACACCAAGTTTAATTATGTAACGCAGATTCGATGCATTGAAAAAATCTTAGTAATTAAAAATACGTATTACATATATAAGAAAACATTCTCGCTTTAACAAATATTACGAAGATCCAAAAAAAAATTTCATAAAATTATTATTAATGGAGGAAAGTTATGGAATTCCTAGTTCAAATTTTTCAAATGTAAGATTATTTATTTATATCATTTGTTGATATTTCTTATGTCTGTTACTAAATATTTAAATATTTTATTGAATATTAAGGAAAGACCTTCAAATAACTCTTCTTTTGCTATTCATAGTAAAAGTAATATTATAATAGATGATCAAAGAGCAATTATTGATTATGCTAAAAGGTTCATGAAAAATTTTAATGAACCATCAAACTTAATTGGATTCAAACTTTTAGTTGAAGATCCTGAAATAAAATTTCCTACAAAATTATTAGTTGATGCTCTCTTATTGCTTAGCGATTCTTCTTCATTTGAATGCTATATAGGTAATACTATTCCGCATTTAGAATTACGCCTCCGAACTTGGTTTGCTGTTTTAGAAAAAGTGGTTTATTCTCCTACTGTATTGACCCGTGAAATCCGTGAAAAACTTCGCAGTAATTTGGATAGATTTATTAATATTCATTACCAAATAACTATGGTTTTTAGTCAGAAGAATGATCATAGCTATAAACCTGGAGAGATTGACAGCACTAATGATACTGATATAATATTTCCAAATTATAATATTAACTTTTTATTATTCCACTTGCGTGATACTTTGAACTTTATACGTGATGATGAATTTTATTTTGATGAATTTTTAAGATGTGTCAAAGAAGGCCTTATAGAACTTATTAGGGCCACTCCTAGAATATCAAACACTTCCAGAAACATCCCAGTTGCACTTGGTGAACTTTTTGTTAGTGGTACCATGCCAAGATTTATTAATTTTCTTAGGATTAAATGTCCTGTCGATTACTGGTATCCCACATGGCGTGAACTTCTAATTGTACATTATTCATTAAAAACTTTAGCTCAAGACGTAAATTTTAATATCTTACAATTTTATAACGAGGCTTATCTTCTTGAATCTCTTTGGCAACATACTTTTAATGAGAGCTATAAGCAATCAACTAATATTGATATTTTAGCAATCCTTAATGACCAGAGTAAATTTTCCAGTTTATGGATCAGTGATGAACCAACTACTCTACCGAACATGTTATGGTTTGGAGTATTAGATCTTGCCCAAAACTTAAGCTATAAAACAATTCAACCTACCAGTTTAGCTCTTTGTTATTATTTAGGTCTAGAATCGTTACAAAAATCCCAAAACTATTTCATTCAATTCAAATCTTTAGAGTTACTCTTATCGTTATCTTTTCGAGAACCTGATTGGTTTGAATATATGGTACAAGAAGAAATAGAAAAATTTATTGAAGCATTACCGATAGATGCTCGACAAAATTTTAAAAATTTAATTCGTGATATAAATAAAAAGATTAAATTAGATAATGAATTTATCGAACAATTAAATATAGTTAATAACAAAGAAAAATCAGTAGTTAAAAATAATTTACCGGATAAAAATTTGTTCTCTTTATTAGAAATAATTTCTGAAAATTTTACTTGCCCAATTACCGGACAAATAACTGACGATTTTTTGATTCTAGCATGCTGTGGCTATTCTGTTAGCTATCATGCCATTGACAAGTGGAAAAAAATATCTGCACTTGAGAATAAATTATTCGAATGTCCATTTTGTAGAACTGAAATAAATCAAAAATCACTTTATAATCTTATGCAAAATGCAATAGTAAAAAGTCTTCACGGAAGATTAAAAGAAGCAGGATTAGAAAAACGGGAAATATTAACACATAAGAATTGTTTAATGGATGATGGCTTATTTTTAAAGACGAATAAAATGCATATGTGTAGAATTCATTTATCATCAAAATTACCTATCTCAATTTCACGAAAAACTTGTCCAAAAACTTTACATCCAGCCTTCAATAAAGCAGCTAAAGCAGAACAACAAAATGATTATGCGGCGACTATAATATGGTTAACTCAAGTTTTGCAATTTTATCCAAAAAGTTATTCTGTTCAATGTAGAAGAGCATTCGCATCTTGGAAACTTGGATTATATTTGCAAGCTTTAGAAGATCTAGAAACAGTAATTCAATTAAAGTCATTAAAACCTTTAGCCTATACATATAGAACTTTAATATTTGATGAAATAGGGAAATATGAAGATGCACTTTCAGATTTTAATAAATTATTAGAATTAGATTCAAATAATGCAAATATATTTCATAATCGTGGATTAATTTATTATAAAATAAGAAAATATGATGAAGCACTTGAAGATTATAATAAATCATTGAAAATAGAACCGAATAATGCAAATACATTAAATAATCGAGGATTAATTTATTATAAGACAAGCAGATATGACCTGGCGTTTACCGATTTTAATAAATCGTTAGAAATAGATCCAAGTAATATAATTACATTAAATAATCGTGGATTAATTTATTATAATCAATGTAAATACAAAAAAGCACTTGAAGATTTCGATAAATCATTAGAAATCGAATTAAATAATTATATATTAAATAATCGTGGAACAACTTATAAACTATTAGGAAAATATAACGAGGCGCTTGCTGATTATACTAAATCATTAGAAATAGATCCGAATGATTCAAATATTTTAAATAAACGTGGATCAATTTATGACAAAATGGGCAGATATGAAGAAGCACTTGCAGATTACAACAAGTTATTAGAAATCGATCCATATGATGCAGATATATTAAACAATCGAGGATTAATTTATTATAAAATGAATAGATATGAGGAGGCGCTTGTAAATTTTAATAAATTACTAGGACTAAAACTATATACCGCAGATACACTAAATAATCGAGGATCAGTTTATTTTATGATGGGAAGATATAAAAAAGCACTTGACGATTTTGATAAATCATTAGAAATAGATCCTCATAATACAAATGCTTTGTATAATCGAAAATTAACTTGCAAAAAGATGGGACAATATGAAAATTCATCTGTAACTTGTAATAAATCTTATTACAAGATAGATAGACATGAGAAACTACTTTCAGATTTTAGTAAACCATTTTATGGATCATCTTATGATGATATTGAAACCCTTGAATACTGCAACGTGTCGTTAAAAATAAACCCAAATCATGTAAATACTTTAAATGGTCGAGGATTAATTTATAAAAAGCTTGGTAGATATAAAGAAGCGCTTGCTGATTACAATAAATCATTAGAAATAGAACCAAATAATGCAAATACATTTTATAATCGTGGATTAACTTATTATAAAATGGATAAATATAAAGAAGCACTTGCAGATTTCGATAGATCATTGGAAATATATCCAAATAATGCAAATGCGCTAAGTTGTCGTGGATCAACTTATGATAGTATAGGTAAATATGAAGAAGCACTTTCAGATTACAGTAAATCATTAAAAATAAGGCCAAATCATTCAAATACACTAAATAACCGTGGATTAACTTACGAAAAGATGGGTAGATGTAATGATGCACTTTTGGATTATAAGAAGGCACTGAAAATAGAACCAGTTAATGCAAATACATTAAATAATCGAGGAATAACTTATAATAATATATGCAAATATAAAGAAGCAATCGGGGATTATAATAAATCATTGGAAATAGAACCAAATAATGCAAACACGATTTATAATCGCGGATTAGCTTATGATAACATGGGCCAGCATAAAGAAGCACTTTCAGATTACTGTAAATCTTTGGAAATAGAATCAAGTAATATCAATGCATTAAATAATCGTGGGTCAATTTATTATAAGATTGGTAGATATAAAGAGGCGCTTACTGATTATAATAAAGTATTGGAAATTGATCAAAATAATGCGAATATATTTTATAATCGTGGATTAACTTATACTAGTATGCGTAAATTTAAAGAGGCACTTCAAGATTACAGTAAATCATTGGAAATAGAACCGAACAACGCAAATACATTAAATAATCGTGGATTAACTTATTGTAATATAGATAAATATGATGAAGCAATAACAGATTATACTAAATCATTGGAAATAAATATAAATAATGCAAGTACGTTTTATAATCGTGGATTAACTTACTGTAAAACAGAGAGATACGAAGAAGCACTCGCAGATTTCAATGAATCATTAAAAATAGAATTTAACAATGCTAATTCATTAAATAATCGAGGGTCAATATATTACAAGATGGGTAAATATGAAAATGCACTTATGGACTATAATGAATCAATAAAAATAAAGCCAAACAATGCAAATACATTTTATAATCGTGGGTTAACTTATAACAAAATGGGAAAATACAATGAAGCACTTGCTGATTACAACAAATCATTAGAAATAGATCCTTATAATTTAAATGCATTAGATAATCGTGGGTTAACTTATTGTAAGATGAATAGATATCAACTAGCACTTGTTGATTACAATAAATCATTGAGCATAAACCCGAATAATGCAAAAACATTAAACAATCGTGGATTAACTTATTGCAAGATAGATAGATATGAAGAAGCTCTTGTAGATTTTAATAAATCATTAGAAATAGATCCAAATAATGCAGACATATTATTTAATCGTGGATTAACTTATTACACGCTGAATAGATATGATGAAGCATTCGCAGATTATAATAAATCATTGGAAATAAAGAATGCTTCTAATGGCTAACACAGTTTATATATATTTATTATTGAACTTTATTGTAAGGATATCTTGTGTTATTTATTTGTATACATTTTATTCTATATAAAGCAATATTTCAAAGAATTTCTTTTAAATGCTATCAAAAAGTTTTTAAATACTGTGCTTAATACTTAATTATTAGAAACACAATATAACTATAAGTTATAATTTTTACTTGTTTCGCTTTTATTATATAAGTTTTAATAATTAATAATATTTAAATCCAATAATGTATTAATGTGTTAACTCTAATTTACTAATTATTAATAATTCGAAAATATTCATTACGGTGTATGTTAACTCTAATTCACTAATTTTAAAAGATTTATTAGTAGAATTTGTTTATTTTTTATGTTTTTATATAAAATTCTTTTATATTTATATTTTACGTTTTTATCAAAGTTTGTTAATTTTTTAAAAAAAATTAAAAAATTAAAATTTTTTGATATATTTATAAATTAACCAATTATAATTAAGTATTTTTTAGTATTATGCAAATATTTTAGTGTAACCTTATTGTATAAACTTGTAAAATTTTAACTAAATTATTATATAGAAAAAAAAAAGTTATAGTAAAAAGAAAACTATCTATTTAAATTAGTTTACTATATAAAAATTAGTAATTTTTTTTGTTGTTAAAGTAGCTTATATTGCTAAAAAGATTTTATTAGTTTTGTATATAGAATTATATATTAATAATTCTTACTATTTATAATTATATAAAGAGTAT
Organism: Scutellospora calospora; assembly: GCA_910592325.1. NCBI lineage: Eukaryota > Fungi > Glomeromycota > Glomeromycetes > Diversisporales > Gigasporaceae > Scutellospora > Scutellospora calospora. The sequence goes on from CAJVPM010000931.1 coordinate 6,262, forward strand.
ATAACAAGTTACATATATAATTTTAGTTATTGTCTATTTTAAGTAGTCTACTATACAGGTGATTAGATTATCTAATTATTTTTTACTATACTATTATATTTATAACTTGTCTGTAAGTTACTTATTTAAATATTTTGTTTATTAATCTATACAGATCAAATCTTATTATTACTACAATATCTAACTGCTAGTATATTACAGATCTATTTACTTAAATTAGCTTAGATCCTTGCAAAATACATTATATTTAATATATTTAAATATTAAAAGATTTTAACAGATTTTATTTTCAAATTAATCCAAATATTGACTTAAATGTAACTATTCTATTCAATATTCTTGAAAATACTTTGAAAAAACTAATTTACAAATTTACAACTATTTTATTTACTAAACTGAATTATAGTAAAATCTTTGCTTCAGAACTAACAATTCTTCTTTACAAAACAAAAAATCAAATATAATTCTGTATAAACTTAGCTTGAATTCATCTTTATCTATCTGAAAATTACTATGCAATCATTTATAAAAAATTTGCTGAAGACTTTAACTTTATCTTCAAATACTTTACTATTAATTCTACAACAATATCTACAGACAAAGAAGAGAAATATCTAACTATCAAATCTGATATAAAATTTAATATTCAACTTCTCTTCAACATACGAAATCTCTCTTCCTACAAGTTTATAATATACCATCTCTCAAAAACTCACTTGAAAACTTTAATGAATATTTGAAAATTTTTTCCTTATATATAACTACTAATTTGCAGAGCTATTAAATTAGCAAAAAGTTTATAATACTCTAAAAGACTATATTTGATAACAATTTGTTATTTAACTTAAAAAATTCCTTCTAACTGAAACTGACTTTCAAGAACTTCTCAATAGTTCTAAAAGATAAACAGAAGTTATTTGTTTCTCTAACTTTCATATAATAAGTTGCAATTCTAAAGATTGTTCATATAATCATGAAAACAAACATAACTTCTTAGCTTTGTTTAAATTATATCTTAGATGATCTTATAATGAATTTTCAAAAAAAGAGAGTAAAATTTGGAAAATACCAACAATTAACTTCAAAATCTTCGAAATTAACAGCAAATATGAAGCAAATTTTGCAAAACCTATACCTACAAAACTTCTGATGAATTTACTAACCAAGCAAAGGACTATATTTGCAAACAAAACAAAGTTCCAAAAAACCAAAAAACCAAAAATACTGAAGTTACTACTTCTACTAATAATTGAATACTTATCATCATATTGCAGCTAAAAATCACAATATTGCTAGCCTTTCTAAAGAGAAAGCAATTGAATATATTACAGCAAATATAATTGATACATACTTTTTTGCTTGAATAATTACTTATTTCAATATTATTAAAGATCAACAGTTATCTCTATCACAAATTATCAAACACTACAAAAAACAAGCTCTCTCTGAAGCTAAAAACTTTCTCTTTAAAAAATTTAATATAGAATTTACAGAACCTGTTTTATTAGAAGACTCACTCTTTTTTTTAGAAAATTCTTTTTAATAACTAAATCTCCTAAATATATAAATGCAGCTACTACCTTATTAAAAAATATATCTATTATATTTAGTAAGTAAGTAGATAAGCAGTAAAGCCTATTTACATAAAGAACTAAGTTTATAATAGTTAGACTTAACATACAGAGCAAACTTTGGTATTCTCTATATCTGTAAGAGCTAAGAATATAGCAAGTGACTTAGGAGATTCTAACTCAAATATGTATTTATAATATCATTCAAATCATTAAATATATACAAGGCTACAAACATAAATACTTTTATTAATTCTAACAAAATATCTTTTTAAACAATTCTTTCATCTGCTATAATTTATTTCTTATATAATATAACCTACTACTTTTTAAAAAAAATGAATTTTTAGACTCTTTTCTAATACATCTATCTAATCATTCATTCTCTTAACCATTTTATATTTCTATAAATCATATATTAACAAAAACTTATATTTATTACAATTTTATGAAACTAAATTAATTAATCATACAATTCTTAAACCTTCTTAATTTTCTAACTACTACTATTCTCTAATTTGTACTAATATAACTACTAATAATACTATTGAAAATATTTACCTAAACTTAAATATTGCTTCAATTAATATTAATAGACTATCATCTTCTTATAAACAACTCTTATTATTAAATATAATTAATCAAAGTTACTATAATATATTTAGAATTTCAGAAACATATTTGTCAGCAAAAGAAGACAAATTTCTTAACAAAGAAATATCTTTCTATACTAGCTTCTGAAGCTCTTATACTAACTCTTGATAAGCAGATGCTGAAATCTTCATATACTAATTTATATCTAAATATATTGCTTAAACACATAACTTCAATAGTTATATTATTAGTATTGATTTTTATTTTAAAAATAATTCTATTTAACTTCTTCAAATTTACTTACTAATAGCTAAGAAAAAACAACTTCGAAAAGAAATCTAGAAAGAAATAATTAAATTATATTTAAACATAATATATAAAATTATTGTTATAGACAATCTTAACAGCATACCAAATCTCTACTTAAATAGACTCCTTTCTAAAAAATTCTTGATTTCAGAATTACAACTTATTAAGTTTCTAATAAGCTAACAATACAAAGATACTTTTCACTTATTCTTTCTTAAAGAAACTAAATATATCTTCTTAAAAGGAAACTCTCAAAGCAGAATTGATCATATCTGAACTAATATTAGTACTGCACTAATTGATTATACAAATATAATATCTAAACTAGTAATATGAACTGAGAAAAAATTCTTTAGTCAAGTAACTGAACTGAAATATTTAATATTAACTGATTGCAACTGATTAAGATTACTTTACACTTTACCTTTATAAGTTCTCAGACCTTTACTAAAATTTTTATATTTATTCATTTTCTTTTCAGAAGTTCTTGGACTCTTTGTTCTTTCTTGATATTATTTATATCCTGTCAACTAATTACTAATACTCAACTAGTTGTACAAGTTAACTAATTAAAATTTTACTCAACTGATTACCTGAAATTTATTCTATTTGAATCAGTTAACCAATTATAGCTCAACTGATTCAAATCACTAATCTGAACTCCAATTTAAATCAGATCCTAACTTATAATACTTGAACTAACAATTTAAATTAATTAAACTTTACTAACTAAACAAAAAACTAGAAAAAGTTTTCTTTAGAAAAATGCAACAAAGAACAACTTGAAAAATATGCATTACAAACTTCTCAAAGTCTATAACAACTTCAACATCAACTATCCAATATAAATTACAAAATCAACTTAACTTAATATAGAACAAAATATATAAAGCTCTAACTAAAGCTTCTACTAAACATATTCTATATAGAAAAATTAAAACTATTCATAAAATTAAAGAACAAACTAACACCAAACTTTCTCCATTATACTACTAATTTAAGCAAATTCAATTTCTTAAAAATTATTATAATCATAAAAACTATAACCAACTCATTAAAAACTATCATAAACAATATTCAAATAATCAATTCTACAACTTCTTATCTACTTTTTCTGCTATCAAATCTAAATTTCAACAAATTAAAAATGCATTAAATATGCAACAAAAACAACAAACACAAAAAGAAATTTAACAAAAAATTAAAGAACAAAATCAAACTTTTAAAAATTCACCAAAAATTTTTTACCAAAATATTCTTAAAAAATTTAATAATATTAATATTGATAAACTAAATATTAATAATAATATTTTGCTTACAGAACAACAACAAGTTCAACAAGCAATTCACTCTTATTTTACAGATTATTTCAATGAAAAACTACTCTCACAAATCTCTCTAATATCAGATTATTACAAGTATTATAAGCCATATCTAGAGAATGAAAAATACTTTCAAAATCTTCTTTCTAAAATCTCTGAAGAGAAATAGACTTCAGTTATCAAAAATCTCTCTTTACAAAAAGCAACTGATCTCTTAGAAACCAGTTATAAACATATTAAATATACTGACTCCAAGACTCAGTATATCTTAAGATCTTTTATTAGTCATTATCTTTAACTTCAAAAAGTTCTAACTGCTTAGAAAACTTCTAATATTTTCTTAATACTAAAAAAATCTACTTGGAACTATACTTTAAATCAAGTTCAACCTATTTCAATTCTTTAACCTCTTAAAAAATATTTAACAAAGATATTTACTCAATGACTTGATAATATTATTACTCAAAACAAACTACTCTTAAATCTTAACTTCACTACTACCAAAAACTTATCAACATATATACTAATACAAATCCTCTATAATACTATTGAGTACTACAAATTTCACAAAAAAGAAGCTTAGATTCTTTTTCAGAATATATTTAAAGCATTTGATAAAATCAATATTTTACACTTTCAAGATATTTGTAAAAGAATTAGAATCTCAACACTAAGTATAAACTTTATTACAGAACTATATTCACAATAACAAGCTCAAATTATTATAGCTTTTGGCCTTACTTTTCTTGTTAATATCAAATCTGGTATTGAACAAGGAGAAATATATTCTCCTCTACTATAGAAAATATACTATGATCCTATACTTTCCTTTATATGTAACAAATATCAAAACTCCTTTTTAAAAATTCAAACCTTCTTTCTTTTTGAACTAATCTCTAATCATTAACTTACACCTATAACTATATCACCTTTAGCCTACATAGATGATACTACTTAGTATACAGAAAGTTTAGAAACTATACAAGATATTTTTAATAATACAAATAACTTGTATAAACTAAACAATATAGAAATTAATCCTGCTAAATCAGACCTTCTATATATTTATCTAAAATTAAAAAAGAAATAACTAAAATACAAACTTCAATATAATGATCAAATAATTGTTTCTCATAAATAAACTGAAACAATTAGATATCTTAGTATCTTTCTTGATAATTATGGCTTATCTTAATCTACCTATGAAACTATTTTTAATAAAATAGAAAATTTCCTTATACTTATATAATATAAAAACTTATACCTATATAAATTTCTAAATTATTTAATCTAATCTTACAACTATCTTTAGAATATCTTCTACAAATAGTTACTCTTTACTCATCTCAACAAACTAAACTCTCTTACTTATTTATAATATATGCAAAAAAATTACTATTACTTGCAAAAAATACAAATAATATATTACTAACAAATCTCTTATCTTTTAATCTCTCTACATTTATAAATATAATTCAAAAAGTTTGTGCATCAAATATAGATCATAGTCTAAATAACAATTCTCTGCTTAAAGCAATATCTCTACTCAGAATCAAAAACTAGCTCTATAAATATAGCAACCTCAACTTTTAATAGAACTTCTAATTTATTACTTTCACAAAGTTACTAATTATAATTTAATATTTTAACTCTCACAACTAGCAAAAAATAATATTTCATTAGCAAATATTAACTCTTTTCTCTCAACTCTATTATTTTTACTCTCATTATATTCTAATATCTATAATATTTTATTAACAAATATCAATTTTGCAACTATAAATAGTCTTAGAAACAACAAACTTTTTTTTATAGAGCAAATTACAACATCTAATAATTTACACTTTCTTTTCTAAAATAATATATACCTTTAGTTGAATAAGCCTACTAAAAAAAAATTACTAAAATAGTTTAAACAATTAATAACCAGTTTAAAAAATCAAACTATTTCAGAAAAATAGCTACTACTTAATCTCTTATTAACTAACTACTTCCTAAATACTTTCGAATATTTTTCTTTAAACAATTTTAAGCATAATTTATTATGCTACTTTAATCATAACAATTCTTAATTATATTTTTAATATAATGAATCTTTAAACAAATCTTATTTTCTAACTATTATTAACTTATTTAATCAAGGCTTAATACAACTACAGGCTTCTCAATTAACTTTACTATCTAACTTAAACTCTATTAATATTTCTAATTTAAAAATATACAAAAAAGATAATATATATTATCTATATTGATATTCAGAAAATTTTTACTTTAATTAATATCTAACAATAATATCAAATAATACAACTTTAACAAAATCTACTCATCTCACAAATTATCCTTCCTCTATATGATATATAATTAATTCAAGACTATATATCATCTAGTCTTTATTAAAATCAACTTATTAATCTTTACAACTAAATCTCAATTCCTAATCTAAATAATCTTTATTTTTATACTGATGCTTCAGTTAAAAATCTTAAAACTCTACAAATTCAAGTCAGAATTGCTTAGATCTCTTGGAACAATACAAATATTTATTTCAATATAGCAGTTCTACTACATTCTGATATTTTTAGAACTGAAATAGAAGCAATATTATATCTACTATTATCTATACCTAGTAACTCAACTATTAATATTCATCTTAATAACAAAACTACTATCAACTATCTAAAATTAGCAACTAATATCACTACTACTAAAGAGAAAAACTAGAATATAATTTTTATTATAAACCAAATTTTAACCAAAAAACAACTTTAAATAATTACTCCCAAAGTTAAATCTCATTCAAAAAATAACTTTCATAATTAAGCTAATTTATTAGCCAAATGAGGAACTTCTAAACCAATAATATCAATTAATATTACTAAACTAGATTTTTTAATTCATTTTCAATAGTATCAATACTCTATTATTTTTAAACTTTACACTTTTATTAAATATATTATAACTGTTAAAGAACTCTACAATTTTTCATAACTAAAATATTTTCAAAATCTTCCTAAACCTAAATAGTCAACTGTCTTTTCTATAATTAACTCATTAAAATATAATTCATATAAATATTCACTCAGAATTAAACTCATAACAGATAATTTTCTTATAATGCAAAATTTTTCAATTCATTATCTTTATTTCTACCTAACACCAAATTGTACAAGATCTCAAAGTCTTAAAAATAATTTACATCTTCTTTCTTGCTTATCTAGCCTTTATAATATTCAGAACTTACTAAAGAATATTCTTTTAGATTTACTATTAAATTTTAAATTTAATTAATCCTTTCTACAACAAATATTAAATATTCTCTTAAAATCTTTAATATATCATTTGAATAATATTTATCTTTTAATTTTTTATATTATTATTGGTTACTACTCACTAACTACTTTTGATAATCTTAAAACTATTCTATATAACAAAACAGAAATATTTCTTACAGATCTATCAAACCATACTCTTGATTAGTTTTATCAAAATATTTAGTCTCCAAGAAATATCTATCAATACTAATAGAAAATAGCCTGAAATATAACTTAAAAATCTAAAAAGAAAAAATTTTCTTTCCCAACTTTACTCATATCAAAATCATTACAAACAATTTAATCACAACTAATACTAGATACTTCTAATTTTATAAAAAATTAGCTTATATATAGCTTTTCTCTTACTATATGTATTTTATAATATTAAGACCAATACCTTAAGGTTTTTTTCTAACCTATCTCTAGCTTAAAACTAATTTGAAACAATTATTTTAATCTTTCTGAGAAATAGAAGATATAATATCATATTGAGTATCTTAAATATAATACAAATATCTTAGAAATTTTAACTATTGTATATAGATTTAACTTTATAATTTTAATTAATAAAGTTTTTATTTTGGTGTTATAAAAAAAAAAAAAAAAAAAAAAAAAAAAAAAAATATTGCAAAGATAATAAATCAAATTTACTAAAATAGCTTATATTAATTTTA
>CAJVPM010000932.1:0-14045 GCA_910592325.1 Scutellospora calospora
ATAACAGTCTATTATCTGATTAATTAGACTACGATTTTTAGTTTTAAACATGCTTCTGATATTCATTCGACTTTGGAACCCTTGTATTCCTTTTATCGCTACATTGCTATTAGAGTATACTCTCACTTTTGCACAGGCAGAAACTACTAACAAGGCTATCCAAATCACACCTAGTTCTGCTCGAATTGAGGAGGGTCAGTTAGCTATTCTACTATTAAAACTAATGCTATTCATATTACTATTCTCATTCGCTATAACCTAACTTATACTCATCCTTTTTCCTTCTCTATCTCTTTCATGCTCTTTTACTAATAACCCATCTGTATATATATCTAGCTCTTTTCTCCCTCTTAACTTCTCTACAATACCAGATAGCTTGTTTTGTATCTCTTTATCACTAATTACTCTTTGAATCACTGCTTCTTCTATGCTAGCTACTCTTATTTCTACTTCTTCTTTCTGTTCTTCATTCTTCTTACGCTGGAGCTTTTTCTCTGCTATATAAACTGACAAGGGCATTTCAATCAATAGTTTATCTTTTTCATGTACTACCTTTTCTAATACTTGGTGCTATATCTTTAGCTTTTGCCTTATTATACAGCTTGTGTCATTGCATCTTCTATATATGCAGCCTTCACACTTTTTAGCTAATATGCTTCTTTCATTCTCGTTTTCTTCAATTCACTAGAGCTCAGTTATGAAATGCTTATTTTCTTTTTTTATAACTTTGCCAATCTCAAAGCTTTTTCCTTTTTCAAAAATGATCTACTCTTTTTTTCTCTTGTCTGCTAATATTTTGAGCTTATTGAAACTTATTGCATACTGGTTTGGTTCTGCTGTATGGTATTCTTCTTTCGTATACCTTGTTATACTACAGTCTAAAACTCTTTCTTCTATGTATTTGAACCAGTTTGGCTTTCAACTTCTCCCTTTGAGGTCTCTGATACACCTTACTTGTTACCAAGTTAAGAGTCTGTTGCCACTGCTTGTTATTAGCTGTTCAAGTATAAAGATATTTATATTATTGCTCTCTCTATATCTGTTAGCCTCCTTTTCGTTTAGCAGACTTGAGATACTTGTGCCTAGTACTTCTGACTTTTCTTCATAGACCCTGCTTTCTTAAAAACTGAAGCCTAGTTTCTTTCCTTCGTAAATTATCTTGTAAGCTAAATTAAATCTAAGCTTCATATGATTTAACTTACTATAATTACTAAGGATGTTGTTTGTATTCATATAGCTAAGTTGTGCTTCTTTGACTCTTAATCTTGTAGTGAGTCCTACTTTATTTTGTTTGTTTAATCACATAGTCAATTCTGTAATATGATGTATAAGCTGATTTTGCCAAATTGTACATAGTCCTAAAATCTTCACATGACTACACATACTATTCAGAGCTGATTTTGTTAGGTTTATCTTATTCTTAATCAATGTCCAAATAGGTCTTTGTATTCGCTTACATGCAGATTTAGATAAAAAAGCTGTCTAGAGTCTGTATTCGATGCTAGACATGAGTATACTATTGTTTAGGTACACTAACTGGTTTACTGAAGTTTTTTTCTATATAATTACTTTGCATATTCTTGTGATTTCTTTTATAATGATAGCTTTATTGCATTCTTTTCCACTCTTTTCTGATATCTAAACTCCAAGGTGTCTTATAACTTCTTTTCCTCACTTTGCTTGTACTGGCTCTTTGGTCTTTCCTATCAATATTTCTGGCTGTGGCCCTTTTCCTTTTAAGTTTAATACAAAGAGTTCGGACTTTTTGCTGTTTATCTCAATATCATTTAGCTCATAGAATTCTGCAGAGATATCAACTATTTTTTGTATTTTCTCTTTTGACCTTGCCAGCCATGTTGTATCGTCTGCATAAGCTAGTATACTCTGTTGCTAGCTTGCTATTTGTACTTTGTTTGTCTTTAAATCACATGGCCAATTAAGTTCCATTCTATAACCTAAATCTTTCTCTTTGCTAATTTCGGTTAGTAGCGGGTCAATTATATTAGATATTATTTGAGATTTCTCTATATTTTTTTTAACCTTTTCAGCAAATCATACCAATACTTTATTTGTAATAAATTTTGTGCTTAACAAAAATATTAAAATATATATTTACTTACAATATATCTTTTTTTTTTTTTTTTTTTACTTTTATACAAATGCTATCGGTTGAAACTTTTATTGGTATTGATAGTAAGTAAATGTTACATATTGTGAGAGTACAACTAGCCACATGTACAACTTTAGATTGTCTAATTTAAGTAGTCTGTCTGAAGGTTCTATACTAGCTGCTATACCTGAAATCTATTTGAAGATTACCTATTTAAACTCTCTGGCCCTATGACACTTACTTGTATTCTATCCTTTTTTACCAAGGTTCGCCTAACTTATGCTACTTCTCCAGAAAGACACCTAAGCTGATATTAGTCTACAAACTTTATGGTTTGGAGCCTAGACCCTATCTCAAGGTATCCCTTTACCAACTCTCTAACTAATAGATGCTGTAGTACCTAACTATGCTATGCTATATCCCAATCTAACTTGTATATACCCTTGTTCGATGTTCGTACAAACCTAGTTCCTACTATGGTCTTCTACCAAATTTGTCATCTGTGCCTCTAGATATCACATGAAGTAGATCCTCCCAAATCTGTTGCTTAGTATTGTCTACTTTGCCGTCAGATATCACACGAAACAGATCCTCCCAAATCTAGTTAGCCACTAAGCCAAGTTGGTGTTGCTATATGATCTCATGTAATGGACTTACTCACACCTGTTTCATCGATCTTTCTGTACTCAGGACTTACTCGTATCTATTTCGCTAATCTTTTCATATGCAGATTTTCTTTCTCAGATCAGATGTTAACTGATATGACTGTTGAAATCTGTACTACTTTATCTAACTCGAGATTTCCACCATGCAGATCCCCTGCTCGTAGATCCTATCAAGATTTATTCATATAATATTATACCTCGCTAAATGCCTCATCACACTTCCAATACTCGATTGATATTGGTCCAATGTGATTTATAGGGTTACAACCTCAGAAACGAGCAAAGTTTACTGTTAATTAAATACAGATATCTAGGTAATTATTCAATTTAGTATATAGTGGGATTTGAACTCTAGACCTCTTACATGGCAGTTCGGCAACCTAACTACTACACTAAGATCACTAGACCTTCTTATAATATATCTAACTATGCAATTTTTTAAATATTGACTTACCTGATTACTCTAAAGGTTCCTATATGCAATCTGCTACAGTGAGTCTTTTTCTTTATCATTACTATCTAATCTTTTGAAAAAATAACAACAAATCTCTGAATAGATATTATAGTCCATCATGATTTCTCGTTTATACAATAGACTACTACTAAACTAATAATAGTTTCTTGTATAGCAAAAAGGATAAATAAAATTATATATATAATAAAAGACACAAAGGTCATGTATTATATAATATAGTTGAGTAAAGGAAACCTGCTAATAGAAAAAAACTTCTAAACAACAAACAGATAAAAAAAAAAAATAAATAAAGTAAAGTCCTACCACCAAAGTAGAAGACTCAATAAAAATTATATATATATAATATCTAAGTTATTCTTTAGATTCTCAAGGGAATAAAGTATCATCTTACAGAAAGAATATCATCAACACAGATTTCCTATAACACGTGTTAGGCTTAATACATGTTTGTTGTTTGTATACAGTATTAAAAACAACAAGCTGATATCCAATAGTATTTGTTGATGTATGTTGCAGATCTTTTGGAAGGATAAGCCAAATCCTCCAAAACACATCAAGCAGTTTAAAGAAAAAAATTCAAAAGATGAAGTTATAGAAGGCTACTTCTAAGAGAGTAAGATTTTGCTACTTGTTTTTTTATTAAACAGTACAAATATATGTTATATCTAGCTATTCCTATACTAGCATACTACTAGTGAGCGTTACTTAAAATAATAAAGATATTTGACAATTTTTCTTGCTTCTTCTACTACTTTTTCAATAGTACCTAAGAATTATTTCTAGATAATGTGACTAAAAAGAGCTTGCAAGAAAGGTATTCTCCCACAATATATCATAGAATACTTAGAAAAAAATATTGTTATCTGTATAATAAAAAAGTGTTTTCACAAGTCAGATTTTCTCTTCAGAAAAAAGTAGTCAGAGGATCGATAAGAAGAGTTGACGATTTCTCTGTATTATATATAATAACTTTAAATAAAACTTATATTATTGTGTAGTTACAGTTCTTATCTAGAAAATTATTTAGAATTATTTTTCAATCTCAATACTTCTTAAGATATTTCATTTAAAGGTAAATATTTTTTGCAAATTTTTATATTATAAAATATCTATACTAAAATAATACAAATATAAAAAATAATACTAAAATACTAATAAATATAACTAATAAAAATATAATATAAATTATGCTAAAATCTATTTTATAATATATTTTTTCCTTTAGAGAAGTTTGTTCTACAAATTTAAAATATCTAAGTATTATAAAAAATTAAAAAAATTCTATTTCGAATAAATTCTCTGTTTTAAAAATTATTATTATTTTTTTTTTAAAGAGAGAGTTCTATATCCTGATATATATTTATTTAAGACTTATAAACCTATATATAGATAGGAAGGTATTATATTTTACAAATTAATAAGGTTACAATTAGCTACATATATAATTTTAGTTATAGTTTATTTAAAGATTCTGCCTACAGATTATCTACTAACTGCTATATCTAAGATCTGTTTGTAGATTTTCTATTTAAGCTTTCTGATTTTTAATACTTTTTCTATAATACTAACTTAAATAAATAGTATATATATAACTATGAGCTACTTTACTTATAAACTAGACCTCTATCCTTAAATATTTTGTATTTATTTTATAGTTTATTTAGAGTTTTGTATCTTTATGAATGTTCATATGAATCTAGTTTCTACTATAGCTCTTTACTAGTAGTCTTTTAAATATTTTACAAAATAGATTCTCCTAAATTCAGTTAGCTATTAGTGTTGCTATTTTTCTCTATGAAATAAACTTACTTGCATCTAACTTGATCTGTATTTTTGTATTACAAGATCAAATATTAACTAGTATAACTGTCAAAATTTGTACTATTTTATCTAGCTTAGGATTTCTACTATGCAGATTTCCTACTAATAGATCCTATCAAGATTTATTCATATAATGTTATGTTTCTCTGAATATTATATCATACTTCTAATATCTGAATAATATTGATATAACATGATTTATAAAGTTATAATTCCAGAAATGAACAAGGTTTATCATAAGTTAAATACAAAGATTTGAGTAATTATTTAAATTCATCGATAGTAGAATTTGAATTCTAGATCTCTTATATAGTAGTCTAACAACTTAACTACTATACTAAGATCAATAGACCTGTTTTAAAAATTATTTAAAAATTGTTTGAATATTGTTCAATAAAAAAAAATTTTTGCTCTAAAAATTATATAGAAATTGTTAAAATTATTGTTCTTTTTCTTAGGTTTTAAAATTTTTCTCTAAAAATTTAAAGTTTTGAAAATTAAAAATTAAATAAAAATTGAAATAAAATTAAAAATTAAAGTTTTTTAGTTAAATAAAAAAATATTTAAAGTGTTTAAGATATTAAAATAAGATTACTATTACTCTAATAAATAGTAATATCAAATAAAATAATAATAAAAAGATAGTAAATATTGTAACTTAGAAGCTATCCTCTGTACTTGTTAGCTAAGCTTAGCTTATTCTAAGCTAAAATTGAACTTTTAATCTAAAGATCTACTAGATATACATGTTTAATCTATTATCCTATAATTGCTTAATTTCTAAATTTTTTAACTAACTTTATAAAAGCAACAAAAATTTGATAAAAATTGTCTAATAAGAATATTTAAATTAAATCAGATAAAAAATAAGAGATAGGATATATATAAAGTTTTTTAGTTAAGATTAAAATCTTTAAATTTTAAAAAAAAATTTAAAAGTTTAAATAATAATAATAATAATAATAAAATAACTTATCATTTTAATAACTAATAATGATAGTCTTCTGCTTATTGCCTAAGAGAAAGCTCTAGTAATTTTCTTTTTAAAGCTTTAGATATAGTCTAAACAATAAACAGAAAGTATTTATTGATAATATATTATTTTTAATAATGATAATATATTTTAAGCTTTGGTTCAAAATTAATTATATTAAAATAAAAGATAAGAAGTTTATATTATCGAGTTTATGAGTTAGAAGAGAGAGTAAAGATATAGCAAGAAACTATTATAGAGAATATATTGAAGAGTTAGAAGAGAGATTCAGAGTATAAGAAGTTGTTACAAAAGAGAAGTAGATTGTAGATTCAAGTATTAAATTTAGAAGATAAAGTTAGAAGAATAAAAAGTAATAATAATAATAATGATAATAATAAAAGTAGTAGTAGCAGAGAAAAGATAATTAGATTTAAGTTTTTTAGTAGTAATTAAATTTTGTAAATAAATAAAATTTTAATATTTAAATAAATCTCTATATTACTATTTTTAAATAATAATTATAAAATTAATAAAATAATAAATAAAATTTTAACAAGAATTAATAAAGTATATATAATTAAAAAAGTATAAGAGGAATAATAAAAAGAAGTAAAAATTTAAAAAAAAAATTAGTTCTGGTTTGATTTGCTTTATTATTAAATAAATAAGAAGAGAGAAGAGATTTGTAATCATAAAAGAAGTTATAGTAGAAAAGTCAAAGTATATATTAATACAAAAATTATAGTTGTAAATATTATAGTAATTTCTAAAATTTTATTAGATTCTTATATCTATATATTTGGCTCATAGAACATCTATTATCAGCAAGGAATTTCTCTTTCTGTAAAGTTGTAGTAAGCTATAAGCTATTTTAATATCCAAAAATTTGACATCTAAAAATTTCTATAATAATTCAAGAATATTAGATTTAGAAATTATTTTATTATCTAGAAATATTATATCTAGAAATTTCTTTTTCATCCAAGTATTTTCTCTTTCATTTAGGAATATTTCATTTATCATCAATAATATTTCATCTATTAATTTTCTTATTGTTATTTAAGAATGTTGTATTTGAGAATTTCTATTATAAGTTGTATTAAAATATTTATTCAAATAAAAATTTAATCTAAAGTTTTTCATCAATATATATATAGTTGAACTTTTCAAATAATAATATTCAAAGATATTTGATAGAAACTTTTTAACTTAATAAATTAAATTAAATTTCTCTATATTTTTAAAGAGTAACAATATAAAAACTACTAGTTATAAGATCTGATAATCTGTATAGTAATTAGATTGTTGAACTACTATATAATAAGTCTAGAGTTCAAATTCTACTATTAACAAATTTAAATAATTTCTTAGTCTTTGTAATATGTTATAGTAAATACTATCTGTTTCTAGAGGTGTACTCCTGTAAATTAAGTTATACTAAATTAATCTAAACTTAGAAATATAACATAATATTATATAAATAAATCTTGATAGAATATATAAACAGAAAATCTGTATAATAGAAATCCTAAGTTAGTGAAGTAGTATAGTTTTCAACAAGACTATATCAATTAAAGTCTGATTTAAAAAAAAACTTAGTCTAATAAAGATAGAAAGTTTTGAAATCTCTAGTAAAAGATAATTAGGACTAGCTAGATACTAGAAAAGAACTAAATCAACTAACTAGTAGAGGATCACAATAGAACTTAGAGTTGTATAAATATCTACAAGAGTCTAAGTTAGATGAATCTATAAAATAAGTATAGACTACTCTAGTAGGTTTGCTTTAAGGTTAACAAGCTCTATAATACTAATAATATATTAAGTATAATATATTTTAAGAGAATCTAAGCTATTCTCATTTTCTTATAAAAAACTCTCTCTGTAGATCATTTGGTCACAAAATCGAGCTAAAGGTTACTTCATAGAAAAACTATTAAACTCACTAATTAATATCCTTTAGTATATTAAGAAAAAAGTCACAAAAAGTAAAATTATATATAGAGAAATAGAAGAATAGAAAAACTCAAACTTAAAAGCTGACCTAGAAAAAGTTTAGGAAAAATTATTATAAAGAAAACTTTTTTGCGAACAAAACTAGAAATCTCAAAACACTTTGAAATACAAATCAATTATATAATACAAATATATACAAAGCAAATAAACAAACAAACATATTACTCAAATATGTAGTATATGTTAAAAAGCAAAGATGAATCATACAAGACCAGAACTAAACAGTTTACAAACAAACTAGGTAAATCTACAAGAAATTTCAAAAAGAGACAAAGTCACTTCTAGAAACAGTATTCGAAGAACTTGATTAAAGAGAGTATTTAATAAACAAAATATAGAGTATAAATAAAGCTAGTAACTACAGACCAAAATTAGACAAATATGTAGAATAGAAAGAAAGCAATTAGACTTGTAGAAGTAGTGACTAAAGAATATAACAAAGAAATAATAGCAGAAGGTAGTAGATCAGTAATAGGTTTAGAAGATCATATAGATAAGATGATAGTAGAAATATTAGAAGTAGATAGTAACATAGTAACAATAGCTAGAGAAAAGAGAAAAGTTATAGAAAGAGCAATACTGATAGAAGGAATTGATAGAGTAAAGAGTATACTAGATCAAGAAGTTAATCATATAGTAGTAGCAAATGATGAACTAAAAGTACAAAAAAGCAAATCAAACATAGAGATGATATACTAATCAGATTTAAGTAGTATAGCTAGTAGCATAACAAACTCAAAAATAGAAGTAGAAAAAATTCAACTATCAGAAAACAGAAAAATCAAAGAATGAACAAGCAAATAGAAGAAGTCCAAGAGACTAAAGAAAAAGAAAATAGTACAACAAATACAGAACAATAGTATATTACTACAGAAAAATCAGAAAATAATTTACTCCTTGCAGAATTAGACTCGTTATTAGAAAGAAGTATTTAAGTACTAAACAAAGATAGGTATGAAAGAAAAAGAACAATAAAAGCCAAAGTAGCAGCTATCAAAGTCTTAGAAAACAATAAGAAACATAGAGAAAGATTACTCAGATAGTCAATAAGAAGAAATGTTCATCTGAAAGAAATTTCAGAAAAGTTTGAACATGACAATCTCTAGTACATAGTGACCTTTGACTATATTAAAGACTATGAAGAGGCAAAGAAAAAATTAGAAAACAAAAAAGAAGAATATAACAAGCCAATCTTCTCCTAGAGGAAAACGAAGAATAAGAAGAACTGAATAAAATAGCAAAAAATCAAGATATAAGAAATTTAGCTCAAGAGGGCCAAAAAACAAAAAAAAAAAGAGAAGAGCAAGCAGAAAAAAAACTCAAAAAAGTTTTTGTAAGAAGAAGAGAGAAAGTAGAAACTAATATATATGAATAAGATCTTCTTAAAAAGAAAGAAACTTCAATATATCAAGCTAACAAAAACCAAAACCTAATAGAAAATGACAACAAAATTATAGTTTGAGATCTGTTAGTTTGAGCTAGAAGAATATAGATATTCGAAATAGTTTGCTTTTTAGAAAGAGTAGAACATATTGAAATAATTAAAAGTGCTTCAAACAAAACAAAAGCAGAAGTAGAGTTTAAAACTAGCACCTTTGACAAAAAGAAAATAAATGAGATTTGGTGCTTGCTATTTGCGAATAAAATACTAGTAAGAATATCAACAAGTACTAACAACTCTCTTTGCTCTACACAAGAAATAGATTTAGCAAAAGGTTATTAGACTTGTTAGAAAATACAAATGAAATACTTCTGTAGAGACAAATAAAAAATTAGAAGCTAAAGTGCTACATATCTTTAAGAACTCTAATAACAACAATATAAAAAGTGTAACAGTCTACTTTAAAAAGGAAAAAGACATATTAAATTGTTCCAAATTCTTACTGTTCTATTATGATAATAAGTTAAGATAAGCAAACTCAACAAAACACAAAGCAGATACAAGAAATAGAAAAACTACAGACTATGAAGAGCTGAAAGCTTACAGAAAAAATAGCACAAAAAGCCTCAAAACAAAAAGGAATATTGAACAAGACCAAGAAGTTTCTAGAAGACTCATTCTAAGCAAAGAAGAAATATTAAATAGTATAGAGCAAATAGGAAAAAATATACAAACAAGTGTTTACTCAGAGAAAAAGAGAAGAGAAATACAAAAAGGCAAAAAAAAAGAAGTCAATCATAAAGTATTCAGCAGTATACTAGCATCTCAAAAACAGATTTTAGGCTTAGAAAATGCTTATGATTATATACTACAACTTATAAGAAGCTTCGAAGAAAAAATTAAATATATGGAGTGAGAAGCTCTAAATTATTTCTAACAAATGTATCAGTTGAATTAATAGAAATAGATAGTGAAGCTGACTGTCTTAATACAGAGAATCCTTCTGAAAGAAAGGAAAAAAGAGTTGCAGTAGAAGATTTTCAAATATTTTTTTTTTTTTTTTTTTTTTTTTTTTTTACTTTATACAAATACTATCAGCTGAACTTTTATTGGTATTGATAGTGAGTAAATGATACATATTGTGAGAGTATAACTAGCTATATATACAACTTTAGATTGTTTAATTCAAGTAGTCCACCTGAAGGTTCTACACTAGCTGCTATACCTGCAATCTATTTGAAGATTATCTATTTAAACTCTTTAGCTCTATAATACTTACTTATATTCTATCCTTATTTTACCAAAGTTCATCTAACCCTATGCTATTTCTCTTTTTGAAAGACATCTGAGCTGACATTAGTTTACAAACTTTATGCTTCAAAGCCTAAGCCTTATCATAAGGTACCCCTTTACTAACTCTCTAATCGATAGGGTGCTATGGTACCCAACTATGCTAAGCTATATCCCAATTTAGCTTGCATATACCCTTGTTCGATATTTATACAAACTCAGTTCCTACTGTAGCTTTTTACCAAGTTGGTCATCTGTGCTTCCAGATATCATATGAGATAGGCCTTCTTAAATCTGGTTACCACTCAGATTGGTGTTGCCAAAAGTCATTTGTACTTCCAGATATCACATAGAACAGATCCTTCCAAATTCAGTTAGCTACCAAGCCAAGTTGGTGTTGTTATATAACTTTATGTAATGAACTTATGCATACCTATTCTACTGATCTTTTCATATGCAGGTTTTCTAACAGACTTACTTGCATCCTAGTCACTGATCTTTTCATATGCAAATTTTCTTTCCCAAATTAAATATTAACTAGTATGACCGTTAAAATCCATACTACTTCACCTAACTCAGAATTTCTGTCATGTAGATCTTCTGTCTGTAGATCCTATCAAGATTTATTCATATAATGTTATGTTCTTCAAGCACTCTATCATACTTCTAATATTCGAATAATATTAGTGCAATATGATTTACAGGGTTATAACTCCTAGAAATGAACAGGGTTTACTGTAAGTTAGATACAGATGTCTAGGTAATTATTCAATTCTGTTGACAGTGGGATTTGAATTCTAGATCTCTTGCATAGTAGTCTAACAACCTAACTACTACACTAAGATTGCCAGACTCGATTTTTAAACATTAAAAGTAGTATTACATAATATTAATAGAATAAAAGAAAACTTTATGAAATTAGAGTTATTATTAGACTAGACAAGTAAAAAAAATATTGATATGATTAGAATTAATAAAACAAACACAACAGGTAAAAAAAACAATTTTAACTTAAAGGATCAAGGTAATTAGATGAGTATATAGTCTAATACAGAAGAAAACAAGAAGAAAGATTCAAGTGTTAATCTAATAATTTGTAAAAAATAGAAAAAACACTTAAGCTAAATGAAAAGAAAAAATACATATTATCTAGAAACACTTTTTGTATTTAAAAGCATAAAGTGCTAGTCTTAGTAATATACATATTTCACAATGATTCTAAGATTAGAAAAGATATTCAGCAATAGGTCATTAAAAGAACATTTGAATGTTAAAGCAAAGAAAAAGCTACAAAAATCATAATACTAGAAGACTTTAATAATATTCGATGCTAAGAGCTAGATCAGAGCAGAGAAGACTCTAGATGAACTTAAAAACTCCTACTTCTAAACTAGCTTGAAAACTCTAACATGATCAATATATTCAGGAAATTACATCCTTACAAAAGGAAATTTATAAAAGAAAATAATCAAATAAAGTCTAGAATTAACTATATTTGAGTATCTAAGAATTTAGGCTAAGGCTTTACCTATTGTGATATATTAGAAGCAAATATAGTCACAAACAGTGACTATACTATTGTAATTACAAAAATGCTAACAAGTATAAAAAAGAAAACTAGATCTTTGACTTGTGAAAAAAGACTAAAAGAGAAAAGATAGTTATTCCTTTTTGACAAAGTAACAGAAGAAAGCTAGAAGGATTATAAAACAAAACTAGATAGTCTATTTAAGAAGAAGCTGAATATTATAAAAGATGAGTATAATCTAGCTTACTTAGAGATATTAAACAAAGATAACTTATAAGATATAATTGTAATAAGTATAATTAAGTATATAAGATCAACTCTTCTAGAAAAGAAGTTCATGGTAAGAAAACCTATTTCAAAAAAAAAGAAAGAGAGCAGAAATATTAAAAAAGAACTAAAGATAATCAGAAGAATATGTCAGCAATACTCATCAAAAATATGTCAGCATATCAATAGTACAAACAAGCTCTTAATGAATACAAAAATAGCAAGAATAAATAGTCTATATAAAACAGAAATAGAAGAGTTCTCTGAAAGTATGTAGACTAAAAAAAGATATAAAGAGCTAAAGGTATAGTAGAAGATTATATATTTAAAAGCTCAGTAAGCAAGAAAGAAAGAGGATCTCAAAGAAATTAATACAGCAGTTGAACAATACTATGAAGCAATACAAGGAGAACTCAAATATATAATAAATAGCTTACTTAAAAGATCTTCTAAATGAGTAGTTATAAACAGAATTGTTAAGAAGAACAACTCAGATATAGTACTAGTGAACCAGAAGGAAGAAGTACTAGAGAAAGTGAAAAACTATTTTAAAAAGCAATTCAGTAAAAGAAATACTTATACTTTAGATATGCCAATTAGATAGAAAAAAGTATATAATCTACTAGAAAAGGTAGATAGCAAAATATATAATAGTTTAGAAGATAAGATTTCAGAAGAAGAATGGTTAAAGGTACTTAACAAGACAAAGCCTAAGTCTGTACCAGGTCTATCTGGTAAAAGCTATTTACTAATAAAAAAAGCAGATACAACAGTACAAAAAATATTTAGATACTTTGCTAATCTTTGTATCAGAAAAGGAGAAATTCTATCTAAATAGAAGCTTAGCTAACTTTATCTAATACCTAAAGGAAAGGATTAGAATTATAACTTGTCTAATACTTGTTTAATTATTTTAATTAAAACTTTTACAAAACAGTAGTAAGAGTTCTAATATATAGACTAGACAAAATTCTAGTAGACTTCAAAGTCTTGGAAGGTTCTAATTTTACTAGACTTTTAGGTAATAGCACAATAAGTCTAATTCATATAATAAACAATTTGCTTAAGGATACAAGACAAAAAAATAATGAGTTATAGATCTTATTCCAAGATATGTGAAAAGTATTTGACTCTATAGGCTTAGAAATACTAGAGAAAGCCTTAAAAAGAATTAAGCTTCTGGAAAATATGATCAACCTTATATTAAGCCTATATGAGAAAAGGAGAATCAAAGTAATTACAAACTTTGAACTAACAAATGAATTTGAAGCTGAAAACAGACTTGACTAAGAAAAAGTAATCTCACCTTTAGTCTGGCATATCTTTTATGACCCACTTCTTTGTATAGTAAATAGTACAAAAGATATAGAATATTAGATAGCAACAAACTAGCCAACAGATATAGCTCATAACAAAACCAAAAGACTAGTATACTAACAAGTCATGTTTGCTTATACAGATGATACAACTTGGATAGCAAGATTCAAAGATGAGCTACAGAAAATAGTAAATATCT
>CAJVPM010000933.1:0-14039 GCA_910592325.1 Scutellospora calospora
ATATAAATTCAATATAATTTAATATAAATTCAATATATAAAAAATACAAATTTAATATAATTTAATATAAATTCAATGTATAAAATATAAATTCGATATAATTTAATATAAATTCAATATATAAAAAATATAATTAATAATAAATTTTATATATAATACAAAGTTTATACGAAATTTTATTTATTATATATTAAATTTATACTAAATTTATCATTAATTATATTTTATATATACAAAAATTAATAAAATAAATAATTTTAAAGTATTAATAAAAAAAAATTCTGTATTAAATTCTGTATTAAGTAATATGGAATTTGTAACAAATTTTGTATTATTAAATATGAAATTTAATACAGAAAAAATTTTGTATAATTTCTAAATAAATTCAGTATACTTTTTTTGATAAGGCTATCATTTCTATATTTCTAAATTATTAATATCCTAATTAAACTCTTTATACAAACCAAACTTCTAACTAATGAACAAAAAAATACTGTTATCATTTTTGCTCTTAAGCAAATAATATTAGAAAAAAACTATACTACTACAAATTCTTAAAAGTTTACAAAAAACCAAATACTCAAAAATATAACAGTAACAATGAAAACAATAGTAGCAACAACAACAATAATAACAACAACAATAACAATAATAATAACAAAACTTGTAATGACAATAATAACAAATCTAACTCAAAACATGATACTTCTAATAATTCAACTAGTTTAAAAGTTTTCTAATCACTAAGAAAATAAAAAACAACATAAACTTAATATACCTCTTACCCAACAAATCTTTAATTTTATCAAATCTTATCTTATTAACTTTGCTTCTAGCAAAATTATCTCAACTACTTTTTTAAACAAAACTCTTTTTAAATACTTTTTTAAATACCTACTTAAAACTCTTGCAAGCCAATATTCTAAATTTTTAACTAATTTTGTATTCAAATCTAACCCTTCTATTAATACAAATATCTAATCTCTATTAAAATTCTTCATAATACTTTCAAACTTTTCCTAGCCAAATTCACTTCTATACTTTTTACTAAACATAACTACAAAAAAATTCTTCAATTATATTATAATATACTTCTTTATACATTACCAAATTGATTACAAATATCATTAAACTTCACATGTTTTTACTTCTATTTCAACTTAACTTATCAAACTATTCATGCTAAAAAGTTTGCTAAGAATCTAAACATTATATCAATTTACCTCATACTTAACTATTTTATTAGCCAAAATACTATCAACAAAAACTTTCTTCAAATTCAAAATGACAATAAATTTAATATCAATATCTCCTTTAATATTTATATCAAACTATTTCTTAATACTGTTATGTTGCTTCTACTTCTTTAAAGAGAATAACTAACTAAAGAGACTAATAACAGAAAAGTCTGGTGATCTTAGTGTAGTGGTTAGGTTGCTCGACCATTATGTAAGAGGTCTGGGGTTCAAATCCCACTGTCGACGAATTTGAATAATTACTCGGATCTTTATATCTAACTTACAGTAAACCCTGTTCGTTTCTGGAGTTGTAACTCTGTAAATCATGTTGTACCAATATTAATCGGGTATTGGAAGTGTAACAGAAAAGTCAAGTGCAATATAACATTACACGAATAAATCTTAATAGGATCTATGAGCAGGGGACCTGCATAGTAGAAATCTCGAGTTAGATGATGTAGTACAGATTTCAATAGTCATACCAGTTTGACGCTTGATCCGAAGGAAGTCTAAGTATGAAGAATGTAGACTGAGTGAGTACAAGTAAGTCCTTAGTGTAACAGAAAAGTCAATTGTGCTATAATGTTACACAAAAGGCAACACCAACCTGGCTTGGCAGCTAACTGGATTTGGGAGGATCTATCTTGTGAAATATTCGGAAGAACTAGACCAATTTGGTGGAGAGCTACAGAAGGAACTGGGTTTGTACGAACACCGATAAGGGTATATGCTAGCTTAATTAGGATATAGCACAGCATAGTTGAGGTCATCCGCAAGCCCTCACCAGAATAGAACGCAAGTGGGTACCTTGTGATAGGGCTCAGTCCTATGAAGTCAATTTGAGGCACAAGTTGGTCTGAGTAGTTCTCAGATGAGGCAGCACAAGATTAGTGTAGATAAATAAACATTAGGTTAAAAATAGAGTTTCATCATGATGCCAGAGGGTTTAAATAGAGTATCTACAGGCAGATACTAGATATGGCAATTGGTAGGTAACCTATATGGTGAAACCTGTAAATAGATAACAACTAAAGTTGTACATGTAGCCAATTGTATCCTCACTAACAAATGTAACTTAAAAATAATACTTAATAAAAATCTGCAGACAGCTTGTTGAAAAATAAAAAAAAAAAAAAAAAAGATTTTATTTTAAAAATTACAAAAATTAAAAGTAGACGCAGACAAATTTGCCTGTGTTATAATTTAAAGGATAGATCCTATTAAGATTTATTTATGCAATATAACTTGAGTATTATATCATACTATTACAAGTGGTATAGCCTTCTTAGTATATCACAAGTAATATAAGAAATAAAAGAAAGACTCTTAATAGTATTAAAGTAGGATATTACTTCACAAAGACGATTCATTAGAAAGATTATATTAAAGCAAAGAGTATTTAATATTTATAATACAATATCAATAATACAAGACTATCTATTAGTATCTGTGCTAAAAAAATTCTAATATTAAGGAGATTGTAAAGGACAAACCTAACTTTAACAGAAGAAGAAAAGATAGAGTTTATATATCTTTTTCTTAAATGTTCTCAAACATAGTTAAATATTTTCAAATGTAGTTAAATATTATCAAATATCTTAAAACATCTTCAAATATCAATAAGAATTTCTAAATACTAATTACTCAATCAACATAGAGAAAAACAACTCTTTCCAATGATTCCTTGTACCAATATTCTTATAAAATACTGATCTACGAATATTATATAGTTAGTATATTTTCATATAACAAAACTTCGCTAAGTAGCAACTAGAATCAAGGGCTTCAGATTGCATGTAAGCAATATGAAACAGAGTTGAAAAAGACTGCTTCTTGTGGGTTTAGCTCTCTAGTAGAAGTCTATGAAGCTATCGAAAAAGTAGCTTTGACAATAACTAAGAAAGTATTTGTCAAGTTATATTTAAGCAATAGCAAGAGTATAGACTTAGTAGAATATATTATTCTATATAACATATACTCCTACAAATCTTTACTATTGGTACTCCTACTATATGGTCCTCCTCTTCGTCAGTTTGCTTTTGGTATTTTTTTTTACAAAAAGTGGTGATACAGCTTATACATTCAAAATGATCAGTGATGTTTACCTAACCCAAATTGGGAATACACCTACTAAATTGGAGAACACATCACATGAGCTCTTTGTACAAATCGATAATGACGAAATAGTGATATAAACAAATATATGTACAAATCTTTTCATATTTGTTTTGGTGTCTCATCCTTTACACTTCTAGCAGATTTCTTTATACTGCTAGTTTTATTATAGTACACAATAGATTTAGAGTAAAGACTTCATTTATTCAGAGTACTATATAATTTTTATTTTTATGCAATATCCTTTTGTTGCAACCTTTTTTCTTTTCTTTTTTGTTTATATATATCAAGACTGTGATAGTCTTTTTTTCTTTACTTTTTTCATCTGTTTTGTTATTTTTTCTTTTTTCCCATATAGATTTTTAGTCACTCGTACCTTTTTTGTTCTTTCTCCTTTTTTTTCGTCTCCTATATTGCTTCTTTATAAAACTATATTTTTTCTTTATTTTGCTAGAATATAGGTGGGAAAAGTTTTTAAAAAAAGACTAGGTAGTCTTGATATGAGCTGGTAGTAGCCTCTCTGGGATTAGGAAACAAGTAGGCTATCATATAGTCTAACATTTCTTATAAGAGAAATTGTTACTGTAGCAGATCATACTTAGGCACCTTAAAAGCAGCTGAGTGAGTTCGAATCAGTACTTAGAAGAGTAATTTAGTATAATTTTTATAGTATATTATCATATAGCTTTTTGTTAAGCTTTTCTTAATAAAGTAAAAGGCAAGATCACCTAAGTTTAAAAAAAAAAAAAATACTAATTACTCAATAACTACTAATCTAATTCTTACAAATTATAGCTTGTTATAATTACAAAACTATTCTGATTCTAATAATACTTGTTAAAGATATTGCTAACTAATAAGATAATTTATAAAATATAAATAAAAAATAACTAATTGATAAATATAAAATAAAAATAAAATTACTAAAACTCATTTAATAATATTTCTATCCTATTCAAAAATGAACTCTGTGAGTTTCTTAACACTTCAAAGAGAGTTGTAAAGTTGTCATTTGTTAAGTGATATAAACTGCTTAATGTAATATACTTAGTGAAGTATAACTTTTTTTTTCAACAAAGAGTAAGGAGTTTGGAGATTTGTTCAGCTCCTATTAAGATTATATTAGCTTTTTGTTAGCCTATTTTATTTTAGAGAGTTTAGTTGATTTCTTTAAACTTCAAAAAATCATTACTATAGGTCTTTCTTAATATTTTTAAATAATAGCATATTTCAAAAGTTTTAATTTTGCTTTCTTAATTCTTTGTTCAAGTTTTATTTTGAAGTCTTAAAATTATTTCATTGAATTAGTCCTCAAAGAGAAATAAAGAGAGAGAGCTGATTCTAATTAGAGGTTTATCATGATTTATAGTAAAATTATTATAAATTTTTATTCAGATATCTTTTTGAGGAGAGATTAGAATTGCAAGAAGAGAGCTTTCTTGTTCTGTTTCTAAATTACAACTATTTAAAGAAGCAATATTTTCTATAGAAGAAGTAGTTTTTTCTATTATTTCTTTATTAAGGTAAGTTGGATTAAAATTTATTTCAGCAAGTAGTTGTTCTAAGGGATTTGGTTCTATTAAGAGTAGTATTTTTAAGTTGTTATTCTAAGTATTTTCATCTAAAGATAAAGTTTCTAATAATCTTCTTTTAATTAGAAAGAATTGAGTTCTTGTAATTAATAAAGAAGAGGTTAAAGAGATCAAATCTTTATTCTATTGATTAAGAAAATTATTCAATACATCCAAAGTTTCAAGTTGTATTTGTTGAGTAATTGTAAAGTTCATTTTAAGAATTTTGTCAAAAAAAATAATTTTTAAAGAAAGAGAATTTTAAGATTTTTCTAAATTTAGAAAAAATAAAAGAGAAGGTGTTTATTTATAAGTTTTAATATAATACAAAAGAAAATTTTTAATATTATATAAATTAAATTTGATTTTAAAATAAGTTTCATAGTATTTCAAGAATTTTCTCTGAAAATTCTTTAATTTTCTATTACAATTACAGGTTGCCAGTCTTGTTTTTATAATATTTTGCTAATCTGTTACTATTATAATATTTCAATAGTATTTTTTCTTTATTAGTTCTAAGTTTGTAAACTCTATTATTCAATTTTAATTGAATAATAAAAGGTCCTATTTATTTTTCTTTGAATTTTGCAAAGTAAAAATTTTCAAGATCTTTTTTTTAGATCTATACTTTATCACTAATTTCAAATTCTTCAGTATAAATCTTTGAGTTGAATCTAACTTTCTGTTTCTGTTAAGATTTTTCTATATTCTTTCAAGCTTCATTGTATTGGTAAAATAATTTATCTATTAATTTGAATACTCTATGTAGAATACTATCTTCTAAATTTATTTTTTCATCTGTTTCTTTTAGTTTGATTGATAACAGTTTCAATCAGAAGTATAGCTTGTCAGCTATATACTAGTTAAAAAGAAGTATATCTAGTAGTTACATGTTTTTTGGTTCTGTATGCAAATACTATAGCTAGTATATATATATTCCAATCTTCATCTTTTTTTTTTACTTTTGCAAGAGAATTACAAAGTGTTCTGTTTAATCGTTCAACTATTCTATTGGTTTGAGGATAATAAGGAGAAGAGAATATGTGTTTAATTAAGAACTTTTCACATAATATTCTTACTATTTCACTAGTAAAATTTCTTCTATTATTTGAGAGTATCATTTTAAGTACTCTATGTCTACAAACTATTTCTTCAAATATAAATTTTGCTAAGGTTTTAGTACTTGCATCTAGTACTACTTTTGCTTCTAGCTATCTGGTTAAATAGTCAGTAGCAACTATAATATAGCAATTATTCTGTTTTATTATTAGGAAAGATTCTACTAAGTTGATTTCTATACATTCAAAAGTATGTTTAACTTAGATAGGATGAAGAGGTTCTTTTTTTTTCTTTTTTCTGATATGTTTCATATGATCAAACATAATTTTATATATCTCTATATATCTAATTCTAATAATATCTTTCAGATATTTTATAATATATTGTATGTGTTTCTAGATATCCACCTTAGAATGTCTATGTATTGTGTAGAGAACTGGTTCTATTTTGGTCTATTTTATCACTCAGATAAGTTTATCTGAATTTTTTTTATTCTTTTTGTATAGTAACTTATTTTCAAGTTTATAGTATCTAGATTGTTTAAGAAGTATCTATTTTTCAAAGTCTATTAAGTTAGAGAGAAGTTTATTTGTTTCTAAATATTCTATTAAATTTTGGTATTAGTCCAAATTTATGTTTTAAGAATAGAGCTAGAGTATATCTAGTTCGATAATTTTGAGAAGCTGTTAATATTAGAGTGTTTTCATCAAGATTTATATATTATAGTAAAGTTGTAGAGTTAGAGTTTTATCATTTATCATCTTAATCTTCTTTTAGGTAAAGAGGATTTTAACTATTGAAGGGCTAAATAGTTAGTAATTAGAGTAAAGTAGTGAGTTTCTAAGTATTTGTAAAAATAATCTATAGCCTAAACTATAGTAGCATATTCAAGTTTAGTAGTACTATAGTTAACTTCTTCTTTCTTTAAACTTTTGCTTGTATAGGCAACTAGATATTCTTTTCTATTATTAGAGATTTGGCTAAGAGTAGCTTTATATCATCATAGGAGGCATCAGTAACAAGAATAAATTCTTCTTTATAATTTAAATAGATTAATATAGAGGCTATTACTAATCTATGCTTCAAGTCTTCAAATACTTTCTGATAATTGTTAAGCAGCAGGAAATGTGAGCAGACTTTTTTGTATGTTTTTACATCTTCTCTTCCGTGAGTTTTTTTCATCAGTTCATTAAAATTTATACTAATTTTTTGGTGTTTTTATACTAAGCAAACATAAATCTCTTATTATTTAACTGACAAAGCAAACATAAATCTCTCGTTATTTGACTGACAAAGCAAACATAAATTTCTTATTAATCACATCGTTATTTGTATAAAACTTCTTTTTTTAACTTCGAATAATAAAGTTACGAAAAGGTGAGCTTAAAAAATAGTGACTAATTGTAGTGTGTTTTTATACCCTTCAGTCTGCAAGTTTTTAAAGCTAAAAATCGTTAAAATCAGTACTAATTTTTTGGTGTATTTTTATACCTTCTGTTCACAAGTTTTTTTTGACTTCAAGTATATATGTGAGAAGGTAGGATTAAGTTTCATTCTGGCTTTGAACAGTATTTGCGAGAAGGCAGAGCTGGTGAAAATAAAATTGCAAGATATAAAACTTTTTCCTTCTCTAGTTCAGAAAAAAAGAAAATTAGTTAACTATACCTATCTAAACATAAACTTGTAAGTAGACAGGATATATAAGTGAAATAAATATTTTTTATTTAAACAAAAGATCTAAATAATCAAAATATAATAAAAAACACCGAAAAATATAGTAGATAAATGTCTAAGATGTGAATGGAGCCCTAAAACTGGGAAAACAAGAGATCTTAATAAGCATATGACTTAACATGATTCAGACCATGTCAGGCTCGCTTGCAACTAACGCAAGCACAAAATATATCTCAAACTAGAAACACTATTCAAGCTCCAGCTCTAGTAGACAATTTAGTACTAGCCTCTGAAGACGATTTAATATCATTTGACAAAAACCCGCCAACACACCAGCTAGCCTAGCTGAGTGTGCCAGCAGTTGATCTTTTAACTGATGATATTCTAGAAGCAGATCCCGAAGCTGGTCTAGGTCCTAGAACACAAATACATAGGGAGCAAAAAAAGAAATTAGTTTTAACTATAAATAAACTAATAAAATAGTTATCAAAACTAGAAATAAAAAATAACAAAAAAATTAGATCCAAATTAGTTTCTAAAACAGATAAAGAATGGTTTGATCTAATAGAATCAAATATTAGTGAACCTAGTAATTCAGAACCTCAAGCTTATCATTTTCTAGATTTGGATATAGAAGTATTTTAGCTAGTCTTATTTCCAGATGACGAAAAATATCGTGCAATTTAGCAGAAAAGAATTCAGTATGCAAAGGATATATTTAAGGTAGATGGAGCTGAATATGCCTTTTCAACCTAGTTTATAGATACTGAGGAACTTAAATTAGAAGCTAGAATGACCGAAGAGCAAGCCCAAGAAATTTTGAATACAATTAATAATAGTGAGTTCTTAATAAGGGTAAAATTCATTCGAGATGATTCTGTATATAGAGATGAATCTCAAACAAAGATCGCTTTTAAAATTATTGATAAATATGAGCCTATTCGTGAATTAAAAAAGACAGGTAGAAAATACGTCAGAAGTGGTCCAAATATTATACTTACAAAAAAAACAAAGCCAGGATTTTGAGTAGAAATAGATGAAAAATTTCTGATTAGAGAAGTCAGTGAGCAGTCTGAGGTAGGGAAGCTTGACAGTAATGCAGTAGTATATGGATTATATCAAATCCAAAAACCAGATGTCAATCGATTAATACCTATAAAAGATGGAGTATTTAACTGTGTAGCTCAACAAGTAATAGAGCATTTTAATAATACTAAGCAAGGGCATGGACTCACAGAAATTCGTCAGCAAAAAATAAATGATTGGGAGAAAAAAATGCATATTCCAGGTGCTCGAGTACAAGATGTAGCAGAGTTAGAAAAAATTCTCAAGTGACCAATTATATTACTAGATATTACACATGGCACTATTTTTAATAGCAAAAAATATCGATCAGGTAAGTCTAAAGAAATAGAAATAGTAGTTCATAATGGGTATGCATTCCCTCAAAATCATCATTTTCTAAAGGATCGAATGGTTGAATATTATAAAGACGATACTTGAGAAGCTATCAATAATACCCTTCAAGGTCCTCAAGCAATCTGGCTTATAGGAGTAGGAGATAAAAACCAAAGAGTTTCTCAATTTGTTTTAGAAGACAGCTGTGCATTTAGGACATAGATAAAGTATACAGATATTATAAAAGCATGTAAGGAATTATTTGAAGACGTGGTAAACTAGCAATTTCATGAAAATATAATTAATGAAGAAAAAAAATCGATTCTTTTAAAGTCTCTCAAAATAGTTGACTTAGCAGAGCAAGTATTTGGTGCAAACTATGCTAGAAGTCGACTTGCCAATAAAATCAATGAATGGTATCCAATATCTGGAAAAATAAATGATGTTATAAGACAAGCTTGTGTTGAGCATAGGCATGGTAGATGCTGGAATGCACCCAGTTATCACATTAATAATGTCATATATATTGATATGAAAGAATGCTATCTAGCAAGTATACGAGGCTAAGGAGAATTGCACCATAGTTTAATTGATTTGGGCACCTAATACATCATCTTGTCCAAGTAGCAGTAAATAGAAAGTTACCAAAAGATGATACCACCAGATTTGCACAGATAAAATCTTTCAAATTTGCTTCTAATATACATCCAGTAATCCTAGTCTGGTATGGAAAACATTTTGTATGTTGAAGCAGAGATAAATGTGTAAAAAGTAAAGAATAGATACCTATTGTATTTCTACGATATCTTCTTGAGACCGGTATTCTAGAAAGTGTAACTATTGGGGAAGCAATTATTTCTCTTACCAAACAAACAAAAGTATGGTTACCAAAAAATCGAAATATTAGTTGTGCAATTATAGGTAAGTTTACACAAGGTAGCAAGATTGATGAAAAATGACTTACTCATCGACTTGTAACAGATGAAGGTGAGCTCGATTTCTTGGTCAAAGATTGTACTGATGCCAGAACTTTTGTCAGAAGAAAAAAATGTCTATTCGGTTTTATACTTACATACTATAAGGGTCATTAACCTCAATATACTCATTTACGGGCTTCAATGTTAGCATATGCATATATTAATTTGTTAGAGATGCTTCGGAGATTTAATCCTAATGAAGTAGTAAGAATTGCTACAGATTCTATATATGTATGAAAAAATGCTTTATATAAGATCAAAAATATACTGGCATTCTTCAAGCAAGTTGAGGTAAAGTCAGATCCAAATTTATGTTCACACTATCCTTCTTGTGCAATGTGTAGCAATCTAGAAGAATTCTTTATTTCAAAATTAGAATATGCAAAATGGATTAAAGAGTTTCTAAAAACTAAAACGCTTCTAGCAAAATATAATTGCAAAAGGTATAAACCATTTATTTGCAGATTTTGCTTTGAGAAATGGTTTTATAGTGGAGCTAGTGCCAAGACATATAGATCAGACTCCTATGCTCTTTTACATCAACTAGAAGAACAAGAAATCTGAGAAATTCAACTCAGTCAATGGCATAATAAGAGCGAAAAAATATATAATCCAAATTCAAATATTGTATACTGGCCAAAGAATAGGCATTGGGAATCGATCAAAGATATTCCAGATAGTATTGCACCAACAATTCATGATCCTATTACAAGATGTCAAAATTCATATCTTAATAGAGGAGGAGGATCCGGTAAAACAACATGAGCAATTAGAATATTTAAAAATATAAGTATGATTGTCTTTACTCATACAAATGCATTAGCCAAAGATTTTTGAGAAAAACGTAATGTGAAAGCCCAAACCTGGCATAGCTTCTTTCGATAGAATGGTGTAGGAGAGTGGATACCTGAACACATGGGAGAGATGAAATTTCTACGAGTTGTTATTTGGGATGAAGTATGTACAGTTCTTAATCATATTCTTAAAATGTTCATTAATTATTTGTTAGAACATAAATATCAGGTAATTTGTTGTGGTAATGATGCGCAACCTCCACTATTCTTCAGAGAAATGCCACATAATTGGTTAACAGAGCATGCCAATTATTATGAAAAAGTTTTGACTGATTATCAGGCCAAATGTTCTAAATTACGTGAACTCAAAAAAGGAATATGTCGTAAAAATTATCAGGTACAATCAGAATTATTTCGTAGAGCAATTCCAGTTATAGAAAAATAGAAATATCTTGAAAAGAAATAGTTTCCCTCAGATCGAATTTTATCAGCACATTGACTTTCTTGAAGACTTGCATCACAAATATGTCTCAAGCTTCATTGTACAAAATATTCCGAAATTCCAATTCCATTAATTTATAGGCCAAAAGATGGGCGCAAACAAAACTGCCTTGTTCTAATTCCTGGCTCATCTGAGAAAAGGGAGCTAGTAAAAAATGATATAATACATTTACCCTTAAATACATATTCTGATAAATTCTTACAAGGCATGTTAGAAAAAGAAAAGGCTATAGATTAGGAACTTGGATATGCAATGACCATTCATACCAGTCAGGGAATGACTCTCAAAGCTCCACAACGAATTTGGGTTATCGATGAATATTTGGCATGGGATAATCTAATTTATCTTGCAGTTGGTTGTGTAGAATATTTAGGCCAACTTATTCGAATTGAAGGTCCCCTATTACCTCCTGAGATTAAAG
The DNA here is from genome assembly GCA_910592325.1 of Scutellospora calospora. NCBI lineage: Eukaryota > Fungi > Glomeromycota > Glomeromycetes > Diversisporales > Gigasporaceae > Scutellospora > Scutellospora calospora. The sequence goes on from CAJVPM010000933.1 coordinate 11,750, forward strand.
ATGCAAAAAATAAGAAAGCAATTGAGTGATTCTTAAGACTATTTATTTTTGGAAAACTCATAGGATATATAAATCAAGATAAGAAAAAAGGTCGTGAATTTAACTTATCTGTTGATTATATCCTTGTATTAAAAGATTCGCAGAAAAATAAATATAAATTATGTCTCAATGAATTGTTATGAGATTGGGACGAAGCTGGAAATCCAGACCAATAGACAGTAGATAGAATTAATAATGAATTGGGACATATTAAAGGAAATGTACAGCTTACTTGTTTAGAATGCAATCGAAATCATCGAGTCTAGCTCACTCAATGTGCCAAATGAAAATATTAATATTTCCTATAATAAATTTTTTTCTTAATAAGAATAAATATCCAATTCAAAATTCTAGAGGAATAAATATCTCACTAAATTGTTCTACTTAATGTATAAATCTATTTTTTATAATTGATAATAAATAAATATAACAATTAAATAAAAAATCTTAATTAATAAAATCTATACATTTCAAAATATAAACATGCCCAATATTCAAGATATTGTTAAAGAATGGACAAAAAATAATTATACCTGATATATGTTAACCAAATATAGTTTAAACTATATCAATAATTTAAAAACACTAGAAGCTTAGTTATGATTTGCGAAGTATCATCCACCCAAATATATACATGAACGTTTATTTATTCCTGAATATGAAATTAATAGAAAAAATCATTGGGAAAACTTCATATTCCATATCAAAAATAATTTGACCAGCTATAGGCAAATAGATAATGACCCCAAATACAGAGATTTTAAAGATCAACTAGCATATTTTAAAACTTTGTATATAAAAAATCGATCAGCAACTATCATCCAGCAAGCAGTAATTAAATAGCTTTATTGAGTTGATGGACTATTTATGAAAGATGCTCAAGATCAAATGCTAATAAACTTGAGAATTAATAGTAGATCAAGTAATCCTGGTTTTTTGTCCAAATCGAATTATCATTGCTTTATTCATTCAGTTAAGAAAATTACTAATTTGTAAATTATCATGATTGCTAGTAGATCGAGTGATTCATATTCATACTAAATAATTCATGAATGAACCTGATCACCAAATCCGAAATTAGTTTTTATAGTATCTAAATTTGGTTTGTTAATAACGAGAAGTATATTATATAACGAGATAAGTTAATAATAAATTGCAAATACTTATCTGACTAAAATTCAGGTAATTGTAATGATTTGGATATTATATCCGTTTGCTCTTATCTAGCAAATAATCCTAGATAATGTAAAAATAGTATATAGTCAGATAAGAGTAAAATGATAAGAAAATTTTTTTCTTCGTAAACTAGCTCAGCATATTCTATACTATGAGTCTTGAACCACTTAGTGAAAGAGAACTTGCTAAAAAATACTCCAAACAATCAGAGTTATTAAAATCCTTAGGAATAAATATCCTAAAAAGTTATCCAAATTCTCTTGCAAACGATATTACAATACCAGAGCTAGAGAATTGTCATGAATGTAATGAAGAAATTTTTTTAAATCCGCTCAAAGCATTTACTATGTTAGTGTGTGGTCATACTCTCCATCACGACTGCCTTGAAAAAAGTAACAGAGATAAGCAAAAAACTTACTCTATTTGTTTCGTAGATAATGAAGAACTGGCATCAGCTGAAGTTCAGGACGTAGATATGACAGAGGCAGTGGAAGGTGAAAGTGAAAAAACCTCTAATCTAACAGGAGAGGTAAGTAAATTATCTGTAGATGACAGTAGAGCTATCCTCCAAAGTAAAACGAAATCCATAGAATCTAAAAAAGTGCAAGGTTTAATAAAAGAACTGTATATGCCTCATGAACCAATTGATGATAATGATAGAGAAAATAAAACCAGGGAGTCGAAAACAAAAACTTTACTCCAGTTATATTATAATACAAGCCAGGCAGAAAAATGTATAACCCGAGCCTACCAAGAAGAAATTAGGTGTTGGTACCTGTTTGCTGAAAAATTCAAAGAAAGGGTTAAAGAAATTAAAAATGATAATAGTAGATTTAATAATCAACAAGCTAGAGAGTTAGTTTATGGCGAAATCGCAACGAATATTCCAGGATTCACAAAAGAAAGCCTACATAAAAAAACAGCAAAAACTAGAAATATTTATAAGTTGTTTGGTGAAAGTTATGACCCTAAAACCAAAACAGAAGTTAAGGGACTAAGGATTGAAAAAATAGAACGAATTCAATCATATAGTGCGGATTATATTTCAAAACTTAATGCTACACAAATTTATAGT
>CAJVPM010000934.1:0-14038 GCA_910592325.1 Scutellospora calospora
TAACCATATAATGTTGTTTTTCATATAAAACAAATCTAAATAAAGTTACGGCATGACTGCTGAATGTTAAAAAAAAATAAAAAAAAATTAATATATTCATTAAATTATTTTATTTATTAAATTTTTATTTTTTTAGATTTTATTTAACTACTAAAAACTCTTTGTCTAATAATAGTTATTATACTAGTAATTTAGTAATTAAAAAAAGTTAAACTCAAGCTCTTTCTTTAAATGAATTTATATTACAATTAAATATTAATATAATTTATATTATAATTAAATATTAATATAATTTATATTACAATTAAATATTAATATAAATAATAGATATTTTATTAGTTGTATTTCTTGGTAATATAGAATTACTAGATATCTCTATATTCTACTTATTGAAACTATAGATTGTTATTTACTAAAAGATTTAATTAATAAAATAATAATTTATAATTATTTAATATTATTTAATTATTTATTTATTTTTATTAAGACTGCTTTCTTAGCTAATTAGATTTTATTAATTTGTTATTACAAAGTTACTAAAATAATAATCTTCTAAGGTCAAAATAATCGACAACTCTTCCTGTTAATTCTCTGACCACTTTTTTTACAATAATCTGACCTGTGAAAATTTTTTTTTGCTATAACAGACAACAATATTTTTTTTCTTAGGCTTTCTACGATATATTGTAAGCAAATAACTCCTTTGTATGAGCTCTTTTTAGTCACGTTATCTGGATATAACTCCTGAACACTATAGAAAAGTAGTGGATTATAAGAAAAATTGTCAAATACCTCTGTTGTTTTAAGTGATGTTCACTAGTAGTTTGCTAGTATGGGGATAGCTAGTATAACAAGTATTTGTACTATTTTTAGTAAGAAAATAAGTAGCAAAATCTTTCTCTCTTAGAAGTAGCCTCCTCCGATATTGTTTTTTGGATTTTTTCTCTAACTCATTAATATTTTTTGAGGAATTTGGCTTACTCCTCCAAAAGATCTGCAACATGCATCGACAAAAACAATTGGGTATTAGTTTGTTGTTTCCCATGCTATAAACAAATAACAAGTATATGTTTGGCCAAACATGTGTAATAAGAAACCTAAGTTATTGACATTCTCTCTGTAATATGATACCTTGCTCCTTTGAGAATTTAAAGAATAACTTAAGTGTTATATATATACAATTTTTACACTGTTTCAAAAAGAATATTAGTTTCTTTTTATTTCTGTTTTTGTTATTTAAAAGTTTTTACCTATTAGCAGGTTTCTTTTATTCAACTATATTATATGACACATGATCTTATGTCTTTCATTATATACATAATTTTTATTTTTTCTCTTCATGGCCTACTCACCTTGGATCAGTTTGGTACAGAGTAGGAGGTAACCAAGAGGTTCTTGACTAGGCTGTCAGTGAACTATTAAGAAATTGAATTGTTTTGTATATTGAGTACAGAGCTTTTCAAGAAGTAAACTTGCTAGTGAGTCAATTATATTTAGGGCTATATAGGTATCCAAGTAAGTTCAGAATTGTAATAATTATTTACTAGATATATTTAGTTGAGCTTATTTATATTAGTAATAGTTACTTGTATTATGATATAAGGGTAAAGTCTTCTACATATTTAGTTTAGCTTTCGTATTTATATATATAGTTTAGCTTTATATATTTATATTATAATCAGTATTAAATGATAATAAAATAAAGAACAAGATCCTCTTGTAGAGAAAAAAAAAATAATCTCCTAAGGTTTTATAGTTATATAATAAGTATATAATAAGTTATAGATATAACTTTAGTCATTATCTAATTTAAGTAGTTAGCTATACAGATAATAGACTATTTGTTGATTCTATACTATACTGTTATACCTGCAACTTAGCTATGAGTTACTTATTTAAATACTCTGATCATTAACTCTTTCTTTTATTTCAAACTAATATTACTACTATATCTGATTACTTAAGCTAGCTGACTTGTTTATAGATCTATTTACTATATAACTTAGATTTTCTTAGAATATGTATTGCCTAATATATTGTGAGTATACAAAGCTCTAGTTAATTTTAGAAATGATTTTTACTAAAATAATTATATACTTATTCACAGATTCATCTAAATTAAACTTTTGTTGATATTTGTACAAATCTAGTTCTTGCTGTAGCTTTCTACTAGATTAGTTCTCTAAGATTCTAGTTAAATATTTTATAAGATAGATCTTCCTAATCTAGTTAGCTACTAAGCTAAGTTAGTATTACTACTTATTCAAGATACTAGACTATATTATAAAGTAGACTTACTTATACCTACTTGATTTACATCTTTCATATATAGATTTTTTCACTAGATCAAGCATTAATTAGTATGACTATTAAAATTTATACTACTGTACCAAACTCAAGATTTCTACAATATAGATTCTCTGTCTGTAGATCCTATCAAGATTTATTTATATAATATAACTTGAATATTATATTATACTTCTAATATCTAATTAATATTGATACAATATGATTTATAGAGTTATAATTCTCAAAAATAGATAGAGTTTATTGTAAGTTAAGTATAAAAGTTTAGGTAATTATTCAAATTTATTAATAGTAAGATTTGAACCTCAGATCTCTTGTATAGTAGTTTGAAAATCTAATTACTATACTAAGATCATTAGATCTTAGAAACATTATTTATATAGTACAAGATATAGAATTATTAATAATAAACTTATTGTTCTGCTCACAATATTATTAAGCTTATGAGCTGGTAGTAGCCTTCTTTTGATAGAGTCTAAACAGGTATGTATAAACATATGTTTAGTCTCAGGAGGAAAATGCTACTATTGCAGATTGCATCTGGGCATCTTTTAGACAGCTGAGTGAGTTCAGAATTGCAATAAGGAGAGCAGTTTTAAAAGTAGAATAATTTTTTTTTTCTTTTATTATGTACCTGTCTAAATATTTTTTAATATTTCTCCTAATAAAATAAAGGACAAGATCGCCTAAATAAAAAAAAAAAAAAATATATATATATATATATATTATTAAGCTTAGTATATTCAAAATAATATTATAATATTATTAATTCTTTTATCTATTAAGTATTATTATAACTTACTTTATATATTTTAAAATATCTAATCATAGATTAGAAAATCATAGTTTATATAAATTTAAAATTTTTGATTTAAACTAAAGTATAGTTTCTATTTATATTTTATTCTAATAATTTATTAAAGATATTTTAGCTACTGAAGATTAATAACCTATTAAAACTAAATTAATTAATTAATACTTTATTATTATATCAAAAAAATTTGAATTGTAATTCAAAACCTTTATATAAATAGTTTTTTTTAATTATATAATATAATATTCTGTATTAATACTAAATAAACAATATTTTACTAATTTAATAATTATTCTATCTAATCTAACTTTAAATAGTCTTATTTAGTTTTAAACTATGGTTTAGTCTAGTTATTTTAAAAAACTACTAGTTTTTAAACTAAACTAAACCAAATAGATCAATTAACAACTCTAATTATAAACAAATTATTTGTTAATAAGTAGATAATCTGTTAATAAACAAATTATTTGTTAATAAAAGATCATTTATCAATAAATAGATCAATTAACTTTTATCTAATTAGCTAATATAAATATACTTTTGCACTTTATAGTATTAAATAATAAATTTTTTTTTACAAAATATAATTTGATTAATTAATTATCATAATTATCTAAAATACTCAAAGAGTAATTTGTTTTAGTTAAATAGCTAGTTTTAGTTTTAAATATCTAGTTAGAAAAGATAATTAACTTAATAGATAATGAATAAGAATTTGTAAACTAGTTTAAAAACTCTAGTTAGAGCTTTATATTTTAATAACTACTATAGTTTTTTCTTTCTTCTTATTTTGTTTTAATTTATAGATAATATTTTATATATAAATACAAGTTCTTATATATACATCTTATCAAAAAAAGCTTCTTATAATTAGACTTATATCTCTTATAATTAAACTTCTATATTTATACTAGTTAAAAATATATAGTTACTAGACAAGTATTAGAGAAACTACTAAACTTCTAAAATAAAAACAAAAAAAAAATTTTTGCTCTATATTAGTATTAGTGATTAATAAGAAAAGTTAAAATTTATTATTCAAAAACTATTTAATAAAAATAAGAAAATTTCTTAATAAAATTTATAAAATATATTTTTAATAATATATTCTATATATAATATAGATCTTATATTATTATTGTTTTATTAAATTATATTAATATTTATAAAAACTTTTTAAAAATTCAAGCAAATTTGCCTAAAAAATGATTTAAAAGATAAGTTAATTTGTGAGTTAACCTATGAGTTAAATTACAAGTTGACTTATGAGTTGATCTATTAGTTGATTTATAAGTTAACTTATAAATTAATTTATAAGTTAACTATAGATTAACTTATAAATTAATATACAAATTAACTCATGAATTAATTTGTAGATTAACTTACTAGTTGATTTATAGATTAACTTATGAATTGACTAATAGATTAATCTGCAAGTTAACTTATAAGTTGATCTGTAGGTTGATCTTTAGTATAGGTAGGCACCTATAAAAAATTATAATAAAAATTCCTATACGGATCTCCTTTAGTAAAGGTGGGCAAACTCCGATTAGTTATACATGATTGCATGATACGTACAATAGGTTAATTAAAATTAAATAAGCTAACTCATGCTGATCAGAGTCAATTTGAGTTAAATATTTAACTACGTTTAACTCATGAAGATCGGCAATTTGAGTTAACGTTTAAACTCATGTAGATCGGCAATCACAGATTAGATAATTAGACGTTTATTTTTTTTTTTTTAGAGCTAGAAAGCTTCGATTTCGGGTAAGTATATTTGTGTTGTTTTCTCTTTCTTGTAAATTCGTTCACTAACGCCCTTTTTTTTTTCCGGTGCTTTTCTCTTGGGATGATTTGGAATTGGACTTTCGGCTCTCGGTGGGTATATTACTTTGATTGTTGAATTTCTTGCTTGTAAAATTCGTTTACTAACGCCCATTTTTTTTTCCAGTGTTTCTCTCTTGGGATAATTTGGAATTGGATTTTCGGCTCTAGGTGGGTATATCTACTTCGATTATTGGATTACTTGCTTGTAAAATTCGTTTACTAACGCTCTTTTTTTTTTTTTCCGGTACTTCTTTCTTGGGATGATTTGTAATTGAATTTTCGGCTCTGGGTGGGCATATCTACTCGATTGTTGAATTTCTTGCTTGTAAAATTTGGTTACTAATGCCCATTTTTTTTTTGCTAGTGTTTCTCTCTTGGGATGATTTGGAATTGGATTTTCGGCTCTGAGTGGGTATATCTACTTCGATTGTTGGATTTCTTCAATTGTTGGATTTCTTGCTTGTAAAATTCGTTTACTAACGCCCTTTTTTTTTTTTTCCAGTACTTCTTTCTTGGGATGATTTTGAATTGGATTTTCGGCTCTGGGTGGGTATATCTACTCGATTGTTGGATTTCTTGCTTGTAAAATTCGTTTACTAGCGCCCTTTTTTTTTTCCAGTGTTTTTCTCTTGGGATGATTTGGAATTGGATTTTCAGCTCTGGATGGGTATATCTACTTCGATTGTTGGATTTCTTGCTTGTAAATTCATTTACTAACGCCCTTTTTTTTTTCGGTACTTCTTTCTTGGGATGATTTGGAATTGGATTTTTGGCTCTAGGTAGGTATATCTACTTCGATTGTTGGATTTCTTGCTTGTAAAATTTGTTTACTAACGCCAATTTTTTTTTTTTTCCGGTACTTCTTTCTTGGGATGATTTGTAATTGAATTTTCGGCTCTGGGTGGGTATATCTACTCGATTGTTGGATTTCTTGCTTGTAAAATTCGTTCACTAGCGCCCTTTTTTTTTTTCTGGTATTTCTCTCTTGGAATGATTTGGAATTGGATTTTCGGCTCTGGGTGGGTATATCTACTTCGATTGTTAGATTTCTTGCTTGTAAAATTCGTTTACTAATGCCCATTTTTTTTTTCCAGTGTTTCTCTCTTGGGATGATTTGGAATTGGATTTTCGGCTCTTGGTGGGTATATCTACTTCGATTGTTGGATTTCTTGCTTGTAAAATTTGTTTACTAACGCCCTTTTTTTTTTTTTTCTGGTATTTCTTTCTTGGGATGATTTGTAATTGAATTTTCGGCTCTGGGTAGGTATATCTACTCGATTGTTGGATTTCTTGCTTGTAAAATTCATTTACTAGTGCCTTTTTTTTTTTTGCTAGTACTTATATTTACTTCAATTGTTGGTTTTCTTGCTTGTAAAATTCAAATTCGTTTACTAATGTAATGTTGTTAGCTGAAATACAATATTTCGTCAGACATTTAAACATTTAAGTGCTTAAATATATTTCGACATGACATACTATTAGTGATAATTAGCGATGTAATAAGATTATCCCGAAGTTACAGTAAAATACATATGGGTCAGTACACAGCAAAACGAGGTTTAGAGACATTTTGATCAATGTCGTAATTTTTACTGGATAATATTTCTAAATATGTGATTTATTCACAATAAATTTTTAGCTCGCATTAGCATAATAAAATTTTGTACAATTTTATATGCAGTGTTTTTTTTATCTATATATTATATTTAAAATTTAATTAATTAAATATTGATATCTACAAATAAAAAATTCGTCCCGAAGCTCTTTTTTGTTGTGTACTGACCCATATGGGTTTCTGTTCACATTGTAATATAATAAAAAATTAATTTGTAGCATAACTTTTATTTAATTATAAGTAATAATAATAAATTAATTATTTAAGCATAACAAACAGTATGTCACATACACATAGGGCATAGTAATACGTATGCGGCCATTTACTGCGCTGATGCCAATTGTTTGAAATTGATTACCGTATATATTAATCTACTAATCGAATATCGTATGTAAACAATTATGCAATAATATGATATGCATGCATTGAATTGTTATTCTGGTCAATTAATTCTAATATAAAATAGATCAAGAACGACAATTTTTAAATGGCCAGTATATTACTATATATTTATTCAGGATCGGGATAACTTGTGGTTTTTAAAGCATTAATAAAACCACCCCATATATTATTTTTATTTTTTTTTCTCCATACGAATTCATGGAGGTGGTTGGTGACTTCATCCTTGGTCCTATCACGAGCTGGGATTCTCAATTTCAAACCATTCCACAATCCTTCAATAGTATTAGTATGAACACCAGTTACAGGGTCTACGAAGTTAACTGAATGGTTAACTACATTATGGGTCATACTTAAACCTTCAAGCCTATTATACCCCTACCACATGTCTGTATATACTATAGAGCCTTCCAAAATATGTCGGGATATAACTTCAAGTAAGGTATCAGCAGTCCTATCGGCAACTACTTCTACGAAGCATCCTTTTTCCTCTGTCCGTTCGACTCCACCAATTACCCACACCCCATCAACTCGATGACCTCGATGATATTTTCTTTTACCCATTTTAGTCTCATCGATTTCGACGATTACATTAGGTCCGCCAATCATGTTATCGTCATCTTCAAGGGTGCTAGCAACCATTTCCCTAAACAATCTCATATAACTTGTAATGGTTGCCGACGAATGACCTGTCATACTTAATATACTTGTATATGTAACTTTATTTAACTAAAAATAGCCGATTAACATGGTATCAGAGCATTTTAGACAGTTTTTTGCAAAAAAGGAATCTTTTAATATTGAAAAGGATTTATGGCATGAACGATTAATGCATCGATGAAGTTTTTTTTCATGGTAGAGTGGGGAATTGCAAGAAGAACAAGATCGCGGGTTGTATAATATATCTTTATTGAATATATAGTCAATGCATTCATCCTCATCAAAAAAAATCTTTTGAAGAAATTTTAAAGTAGAGGATGCAACTACGATAGACATGTTTAAAATTTTTTTTGTTTTTTTTTACTGCAGCTGTTAAACTGGAGATTAATAAACAAAATCGAAAATGACCCTAATAGTGTACAGAAAATAAATAGTGAACTAGCTGAGCAAAATGACATCATACAGCAAAGACGTTGATATCAATAGCATTGAAATTAATGTGATTTAATGACAAGTAACGCTATTAAGAGTGATAATAAAGTGATGATCATAAGAACAGTAATGATGGTTTGGTAATATATCAATAAGGATGATGTTAAAGCAGAAGATGATCACATACGTAAGTTCAGTAATAATTTAAGTTTACATGATAAAGTACTGGCAAAAAAAAAAAAAATGGGCGTTAGTAACTGAATTTTACAAGCAAGAAATCCAACAATTAAAGTAATATACCCACCCAGAGCTGAAAATCCAATTCCAAATCATCCCAAGAAAGAAACAGCGGAAAAAAAAAATGGGAGTTTGTAAACGAATTTTACAAGCAAGAAATCCAACAATCGAAGTAGATCTACCCACGCAGAGCCGAAAATCCAATTCCAAATCATCCCAAGAGAGAAACACTGGAAAAAAAAAGGGCGTTAGTAAACGAATTTTACAAGCAAGAAATCCAACAATCGAAGTAGATCTACCCACCCAGAGCCGAAAATTCAATTCCAAATCATCCCAAGAGAGAAATACTGGAAAAAAAAAATAGGCATTAGTAACCGAATTTTACAAGCAAGAAATCTAACAATCAAAGTAATATACCCACCCAGAGCCAAAAATCCAATTCCAAATCATCCCAAGAGAGAAACACTGGAAAAAAAAGAATGGGCATTTGTAAACGAATTTTGCAAGCAAGAAATCCAATAATCGAAGTAGATATACCTACCCAGAGCCGAAAATCTAATTCCAAATCATCCTAAGAGAGAAACACTGGCAAAAAAAAAATAGGCGTTAGTAAACGAATTTACAAGCAAGAAATCCAACAATCGAAGTAGATATACCCACACAGAGCCGAAAATCCAATTCCAAAACATCCCAAGAGAGAAACACCGGAAAAAAAAAAAAGGGCGTTAGTAAACGAATTTTACAAGCAAGAAATCTAACAATCGAAGTAGATATACCCACCCAGAGCCGAAAATTCAATTACAAATCATTCCAAGAAAGAAGTACTGGCAAAAAAAAAATAGGCGTTAGTAAACGAATTTTACAAGCAAGAAATCCAACAATAGAAGTAGATATACCCACTCAGAGCTGAAAATCCAATTCCAAATCATCTCAAGAAAGAAGTACCGGAAAAAAAAAAAGGGCATTAGTAAACGAATTTTACAAGCAAGAAATCCAACAATCGAAGAAATCCAACAATCGAAGTAGATATACCCACTCAGAGCTGAAAATCCAATTCCAAATCATCCCAAGAGAGAAACACCGGAAAAAAAAAATGGGCGTTAGTAAACGAATTTTACAAGCAAGAAATCCAACAATCGAAGTAGATATACCCACCCAGAGCCGAAAATCCAATTCCAAATCATCCCAAGAGAGAAACACCGGCAAAAAAAAAAGGGAGTTAGTAAACGAATTTTACAAGCAAGAAATCCAACAATCGAAGTAAATATACCCACCCAGAGCCGAAAATCCAATTCCAAATCATCCCAAGAGAGAAACACTGAAAAAAAAAAAGAGCGTTAGTGAACGAATTTTACAAGAAAACGAAAATAACAAATATACTTACCTGAAATCGAAGCTTTCTAGTTCCCAACAAAAAAATAAACGTCTAATTATCTAATCTGTTATTGCCGATCTACATGAGTTTAGACGTAGTTAAATGTTTAACTCAAATTGACTCGAAATTGCTGATCTGCATGAATTAAACATAGTTAAATATTTAACTCAAATTGACTCACATGAGTTAAATATTTAAATATTTAATTTCGGTTAGCATAAGTTAGTTTATTTAATTTTATTTAACTATGCGATACTCATCGGAGTTTGCCCACCTTCACTAAAGATCACCCTTAGGGAAGCGTGCCCACCTATACTAAAGGAGATCCGATCTGTAAATTGATCTATAGATCAATCTATAAATTAATTTATAAATTAATTTGTAAGTTTAAATCTATAAGTTGATTTACAAATTAACTTATAAGTTGATTTATAGATTAATTTACTAGTTAATTTATAAGTTAATCTATAGGTTGACTTATAAATTAACTCAATAGTTAACTAATAGATTGATCACAAGTTAACCTATATATTAATCTATAAGTTGATCTATGAGTTGATTTATAAGTTAACTTATAAGTTAATTCATAAGCTAATTTATAAGTTGACTTACTAGTTAATTCATAGATTAATCTATAGATTAACCTACAAGTTAACCTATGAGTTGATCTATAAGGTGATCTATAGGTTAACCTATGAGTTGACTCATAAGTTAACTCTTAGGTTAATCTACTAGTTGACTTATAGGTTAATCTATAGGTTGATCTATGAATTAATCTAAGTTGATTTATAGATTGATTTATAGGCTAACTCATAAGCTAACCTATAAGTTGACCTGTAGGTTGACCAACTGGTTGACTTATAGGGTATACAGAGCTATGCTAAAGAATGAAAATATGCTTAAATATCATATGAAAATGATGTATCATACCTATGTGATGTTTAGCTTAACCTAAACCTAGTATTGCAATATATTTTTGAAGAGGCTTATTTCTTTACTATGTTTCTTTATTTACGATCAAAGATTCTGTTCTTAAAAAGATAATACTAATGATATTATATAGACTTGATATATTGCCTTAGAATTAAACAACCTAGATAATGTCATAACAAATTTCATCTGGTGAATTAATAAAAAAATAGATATGATTAAAAAAATTGTTTTTTTCGTTTCATTATCGGAGACTGTTTAAGAACCAGTCTTAAGATTTCTTTACGTGCCAGTAAGGACTAGTGCTGCAAATAGTAATTGCGACTTTAACTGTAATTGAGTTGCAACTATAAAATCATTGCAAATTACTAAAATTCTTAATTATCTCATAATTTTTTACTATTACGTTACTATTATGTATATATTTTATTACCCAATTCTGTAGTTTATTTCCCAATTATGAAAATATTATTATTTTTATTACTCCATGTTTATTATATTTTATTACATTTTCGTTATGTATTTATTACTACATTACCTTTATAATTTTTCCCACCCGATACATAGAGTCTCTATAATTGCTCTTCCACAATTTATGCAGTTCCTTGAATAAAACCTAACCCAACTTTATGTCAACGGTACTGTCTAAATTGGCCCAAGTTCCTTAAATGCTCTCCCGTACCGGCATCAAAAATTTACTAACGCTAATAAAAGTTACATAAATTACATGATTTTTGTAATCTTACGACCCTACGTAATATAGCAACCTTGCGACCTTGCGGCCTTATCTTTTTTTTGCAGCATAAGAGAGGTCACAAAGGTTGCAAAAGTCGCAACTGGGTTATAATTGATGCAAAGCTGCGACTTTGTAGCAAGCAATACTAGTGAGGGCTGTTTCATAACCAGTCAAGGACTGTATTAGGCCTAGAAAATTTCAGTATCATTACGTAAAAATTGTTTTGGGTATTAGGTATCAAGTAAAAAATGTTTTTATATTGCGATATAAAAAAAGACTATTGACTAATCAAATCAAGAATTTTAACGAGTAGATAAGGAAACTTTGCTTTTTATTATATACAATATTTGAAATATGTAGTAATTCTATTTTCAGTTACAGTATTACATATTATTCTGCTACGTATTTAATTACAATATGACAGGATGAAACCTGAGATGTTTAGGTTACCTTTTTGATGCATTTGATGCAGATTTTTAATTTTATTAGGGTTATGATTAGAAAAGTACTATATTAGGTGTGATCTGTATCAATAAAATCCCAACTCAGGTTTCACCCTGTCATATTACAATTACTATGTTCGAGACCCCATATGAAGTTGTATTCAAAGTTTAAGAGAAATTGTAATTCTGGTTTTATTATGATTATTATAACTTTTATCGTTTTGGTCCTCCTGGTTATTACTATTGTCCTCCTGGTTACTGGTATTATGGTCCTCCCGGTTATCACATCCTGGCTATTACGGACCTCCTAGTTATTTTGGGTCTGATTATTACAGTTCTGATTACTATGGTACTTCTGGTTATTTTGGACCTGGTTATTATAGTCCTAGTTACCACAGTCTTCCCGGTTATTTTGGACCTGGTAGTTATTACTCTGGTTCTGGTTGGCCTGATTCTAGTTGTCCTAGTTGGCCTGGTCAATATTACTCTAGTTGACCTAGTCGGTATTACTCTGGTTGGCCTGATTCTAGTTGTCCTGGTTGGCCTGGTCAATATTACTCTAGTTGGCCTAGTCGTTATTACTCTGGCTGGTCTGATTCTAGTTTTCCTGTTGGCCTAGTCAATATTACTCTAGTTGGCCTAGTCATTATTACTCTGGTTGGCCTGTTCAAGAATACTCTGGTTGGCCTGATTGTTACATTCTAGTTACTACGATCCTCCTGGTCAGTGTATAAAATTAATGTGCTCAAATGCACATGTTTTTTAGTTTTTACTAATAAATTGTCTTGTGCGCATTTTTGTAATTTAGATTTTATATGTTTACGTTACATCAAATAGGGATAAGCTATTGGCTAATTTTCTGGCAATGAAGATCAGTGATCACGTGTGCGGACAATCCCCCTACACGCTGGTTATTCCGATGATTACTGTCTTCCCGGTTACTATGATCCTCCTAGTTAGGGATGTTAACAGTCTGGTCTGGTTTAGTCTAGTCTATTTTGGTCCAGTTCTGGTCTGGTCTATTATGGTCTCCAGTTTTAAGACTTTGTTAGTCCAGACCAATCCAGACCGGTCCGGTCTTAAGACTTAAAACGGACCAATTTTTTTTGGTTCAAGCCGGTCCTATGATAGACTGCAGTCTATTGGTTCAAGACCAGATCAGATAACATCCCTACTCCTGGTTATTTTGGACCTGGTTATTACAGCTCTAGTTACTACGGTCCTCCCGGTTATTTTAAGGTTATTTTGAACCTGATTATTACAGTCCTAGTTACTACGATCCTCCTGGTTATTTTGGTCCTGATTCTTCAGGTTATTTTGGACCTGGTTATTACGGTCCTGATTATTACAGTTAGTGATGGGCAAATTGCAGGTTTTCCAAATATCCCACGAGGGATGCGGGATCCACGCGTGATCTTTGGCCCAAATTATGTTAATGCGAGCCAGCTAGTTGGAATTTGAAAAAATCTTGTGCGGAATCCCGCGCGTTGCTCATCACTAGTTACAGTCCTCCCAATTATTTTGGACCTGGTTATTACGGTCCTAGTTACTACGGTCCTCCTGGTTATTTTGGTCCTGATTATTACAGTTCTTCAGGTTATTTTGGACCTGGTTATTACAGTCCTCCTGGTAATTTTGGACCTGGTTATTTTGGTCCTCCTGATTACCGATATTACGGTCCTCCTGGTTAAGTTGTTTTAACATTCTTCTTATTTTAAATATTTTGTCGTTGTCATATTTCCAATTATACGGCTTGCTTTGATTTTGGTTTATTTATAGATGTTGATATCAGAAGATCTGATTTCTAACTGTTGTTTAAAAATATTCATGATGTTCGATATATCTTGGCCGGAAAATCCAATCGTTCTGAACTATAGTTGTTAGGCGAAACTATGTGATGCTAATCATCGCATAGCCACAAATAGTAACATATGAATTCACATGTTAATAGCACTAATATTATTAACATGTGGCTATGTGATGATTAGCATCACATAGTTTCGCCTAACAACTATATTCTGAACATATATTTGAAGATATGTCTTTCATCAGACGGAAATAAGCCAAACGAAATGCGTTATAGGTTTTATTTGCAATCTGCTTGTCAAGCAAATACATGTATACATAGTACAGTATAAAAGGATCGATAGTATAATTATTCATTTGCATATCAGGTAGGAAGAGCAGACTTGAGTTGCCGAGTTAGCAGAAAAAACAAACGCCGAAGTCTAATCCGATACCTATATATACTTACCGGTTC
>CAJVPM010000935.1:0-14026 GCA_910592325.1 Scutellospora calospora
GCTCTTTCATTAACTTTGTAACGAACTGCCACAGTGAAGTAATATTCCACTTGGACACCGTTGAGAGCCCCTCTTCCGTGTCTTATGTTACTTGTGTTGAATTAAGAAGGCCGACACTTGTAACAATATGATGAAGCAGAAGAAAAATTAGATTCTATTAAAATGAAGTAAGTTCTTTTAGAGGTTGTCTAAAGCTTTGTAGAATTTTATGTGTATCATATGATTATTAATTTACAAATCGATTAGTAATCAATTCAAAAAACTACTTAAAATCAGATTAAAATGAATCATATATTTTAGTCCACATATACATTTTATTATAATCCTAACTCAAACTCTAAAAAAAAAGTCCTAAAAATTATCGCAACAGTAATTTTTAATTAAAATATGAAAAACTTTCATTTTAATCTGATTTTATTTTAATTTGTTACATTAAATATAAAATTTACTATTGCTAATTTGATAATCATTCATAGGGTTACTATGATCTATAAATCAACATATGCGCAAAACATAGTTATTTCTCATAACTATTGCAGTTCATCCAATATTATTTCTCATGAAGACAAATTAATACAAGATTTTGACTGTTTTCTTGCTGCTAATCAAGCTAACATTGTAAATAAGAAAGATGAATTAGAGCAATATCTTAGTGACCCACTTCTTCCCTGTTCTAGCTCTGATTCTTATAACGTTCTAACTTGGTGGAAAGAAAATTCACTAACATATTCTACTGTTTTATTAATAGCAAGATATTATTGCTGTTCTAATAACTTCAGTAGCTTCTGAATCAGTAAGCCAAGCTTTTAATCAAGTTTTATAATATTCTGTTAATAATATATATATATGTTAGTTCATAATTTATTTTGTTTAGACATTTAGTATGGCAGCTAGGATTGTTGATAATTATAGATCAAATCTTATTCCAGAAACCATTGAAACATTGATCTGCAGTCAAGATTAGATCAGAATTGTAAAAGAATGAGGTTGGGAAGAAGATGCTCAAAACTAGGATTTTTTTTTTTTTTATGTATTTTTTTTTTTATGCAATGTATTTAGAAATTTGTCTATAGTAATTTCGAATACTTAGATAAATTTATTTAATACAATTTTTTTTTTTTTTTTTTTGAGTGCATTTATGTTGAATTATTTAATAACATACAGATAGCAATGACCAATGATGATAGTGGTGAAGATTATGAAAATTCTTTATCTATATGGCATCAAAATTTATATATTCATCAGAATAATATATTATAAATGAAGTTGCTGAATATAAAGGGATTTCTATTGATCTAACTAAAATGTTAAAAATTCAAACTAAATAATTCAATTTCATTAATATTCCAAAGATAGCTTATTATATTGAGTATGAAGAATCTATTGCATGATTTTAATGTTATATGTTTTGACTGTGAACTAATTGTTATGAACAAATGCATTGGAGTAAATATCACAAATTATTTAATAGCTTTTATGCTCATGGCAAAATTGATTTATTTTTTCTTATGTAGGTACAAATTATTAAAATCAGTTCAAATAATGTATACACAATAAATATTTACCATTTTTAAATATCTATATTATTTACTAATTTATGTATACTTATACATTTATATACATTATCTAATGAATGTTTAGAGCATTACTATTCTTAAAATTAGGAAAATCTCAATGTTAAAGCTATTTTAAATGAATATAATTACTAAGATTTTCAGTTGTAACTTTTTTAAAAATGAACTAAATGATATAAGGATATTAGATTATTAATTAATGGAAAAAGTGTCTTTGTAATTAGATGCATATACTTTGTATTAGTTTGTACTTGTGTTTAGGCATTAAGCCAATTTTATTATAAAATTTTTCTGGGCATTTGATTGTAAATGAAATAAACAATTAACAGCAAAGTCTAATTTTATCTGCATTTGTTGGTTGTGTAAAGTATATATCAAAGTAACAGGGATCTATGTATTTTTGCAATATTTTATTGAAAATAAATTTTATATTAGTTAGCAAGTCAGACTGGACTGTGCCTATTTTTAAAATAAGCTCGTTTGGATCTGTTCTCCGAGCTTTTTTTTTATAAGGCTAGGCTTGGGCTTACAAATATTTTTTGGGTTAAGATTTGGGCCTAGAAAAATCTGACCTAGCCCAGCTCATTCCGCACTCTAAGTAGAAGCAAGAAAAATTGTCAAATATTTCTATTATTTCAAATGATACTCACTAGTAGTCTGCTAGTATAGGAATAGCTAGATATAATATATATTTGTACTGTTTAATAAGAAAACAAGTAGCAAAATCTTACTCTCTTAGAAGTAGCCTCCTATGACCTCGTCTTTTAGATTTTTTCTTTAAACCACTTGGTGTTTTTTTGGAAGAATTAGCTTACTCCTTCTAAAAGATCTGTAATACACATCAACAAATACTATTGGATATTAGCCTGTTGTTTCCTATATCATACATAAACAACAAATATATATCAAGTCTAACATGTGTCATAGAAAATCTGTGTTGATGATATTCTCTCTGTAAGACACTACTTTACTTCTTTAAGAATTTAAAGAATAACTTAGGTATTATATATACACAATTTTTATCTGATCTTCTACTTTAGTAGTAGGATCTTACTTTGTTTGTTTTCTTTTATTTGTTTGTTGTTTAGAGGTTTTTACCTGTTAGCAAGTTTTCTCTATTCAACTTTATTATATGATATGTGATCTTTGTATCTTTTGTTATATATATAATTTTTATTTATCCTTTTCACTATATGAGAAACTATTATCAGTTTGGTAGTAGTCTATTGTATAGGCAAGAAGTCATGATGGGCTGCAGTATCCACTCAGAGATTTATTGTTATTTTTTTGAGAGATTAGATAGTAATAATAAGAGAAAAGACTCATTGTAGCAAATCGCATATAGGTACTTTTAGAGTAACTAAGTAAGTCAATACTTAAAAAATTATGTATTTAGATATATTGTGAGTAAATATATATTCTAATATTTTTGTCAAGTACAAAATTTATTACAAATAAAGTATTGGCATAACTTGCTAAAAAGGTTAAAAAAAAAAATATATATATATATAAGTAAATTTATTTATAGTTATATAAATCATATAATAAGTTATTTCATCAGGTGAGTAAATTAGTAATACTCTTTTATAGTAATATAATAAATTAATTAAAAATATTAATCTAATTATATATTTACAACAATGATTTTAAATAAAGCTAGAAGCTAAACTTTATCATAATTACATTAATAATATTATTATGATAGAGAAATCTAATATTAATATATAAACAATAATTATTTTATCTTATTTCTACATGAAATAAAGATAACTTTAGAAACAGTGAAGTCTAAAAAAATAAACCAAATTTATTAATATAAAGAACTAAAAAAATATATAAAATTTATTATTTTTATTATATATTATAAATTGTTATTATAAAATTTATTTATATTATTTTTTGTTTGTATAATTTTTTATCAACTTAAAATATAATATATGTTTGATAATATTATAGCAAAGCAATAATAGCTTTCAAACATTATAAATATTTTATAAAAATTACTGAATTTTCTAAAAGCAAGCTAGCAGAATAATATTCAAAGCTAGCTATTTTAACAATGATTTAAATAATAATTTTTTTTTTTACTTTATATAAATATTATTAACCAAAATTTTATTAGTTTTTGATAGTAGATAATAATACATATTGTAAAAATACAACTAGTCATATTTACAACTTTAGATTATCTATTTAAGTAGTCTGTTTGAAGGTTTTATACTAGTTGTGATATCTGAAATTTATTGAAGATTCTCTATTTAAACCCTCTAATACTATAACTTACCTATATTCTATCTATTTATACTAAATTAATCTAACTTATATTACTTCTCTAAGAAGATATCTGAGCTAATATATGTCTATAAACTTTATAATTCAGAGTCTAAATTCTATCTTAAAATACTTTTTCATCAACTTATTAATTAATAAAATGCTATAAAATCTAACTATACTATACTATATCTCAATTTAGCTTATATATACTCTTGTTTAAGATTTGTACAAATCTAATTTCTACTGTGACTCTTTACCAAGTTGATCTTCTATGTTTTTAGATATTTTATAAGACAGATCCTCTCAATTCAGTTAGCTATTAAGTCAAATTAGTGTTGTAATATGACCTTATATGACAAACTTACTTATATCTATTTAATTATATCTTTTAGCTACAGATTTCTTTTATTAGATCAGGTATTAACTAATATAACTATTGAAATCTGTACTATTTTATCTAAATTGAGATTTTTAGCATATAGGTTTCTTACTTATAGATCTTATTAAAATTTATTCATATAATATTATATCTCTCCAAATACTATATCATACTTCTAATATCTAATTGATATTAGTACAATATGATTTACAGAGTTATAACTCCAGAAATGAATAGAGTTTACTATAAGTTAAATACAAAAAATCTAAGTAATTATTCAACTTTTTTGACAATAGAATTTGAATTCCAGATCTTTTGTATAGCAGTCCAACAACTTAACCACCACGCTAAGATCATTAGATCTAAACAATGATTAAAATTTTAATTTAATAATTATAACAAGACAATTACTATTTGTATATAGGGTGTTTGTATACTAGATAACACAAAAGTATTAGAAAAGCCAATCAAAATTTAAGATTAAGTGTAATATATAAATTTTTTGTGTAATAAATAATTTTTTAAAAAAAAATAAAAAAATACCAATTTCTCTAAGAAACCACTCTTAGAGCTCTAATAAAAAAATTTCTTACCAAATTTTGCATATACTAATACCTAGATAAAATCTCAAGTCTTACTTTAACTCTAAAGTAAATAAATTTTCTTTTTTTTTTCTTATAAAAATTGTTTTTTTATAAAAAAAATCAAACCTGTGTTTCAAACACTCTGTGTACAATTATAAATTTTCTTATAACAATATTATAATAATATTATAAAATTATTTTAATCAACAATTTAAAATTTTAATTATTGTTAAAATCACTGTTGAATAATTATAAAATAATTTTTAATTTATTTAAAATAAATTATATAATATTATAATAAAAAAAAATTTTTAAAATATTAAATTATTTGATATTGAAAACATAACATCAAACAAAGCATGATAGCTATTTTTTCAATATCAAATAACTTACTAACACTGCAAAGGAAAAGTTGGAATAATATGATAGTATGCAATTGCGATATTTTTGCTTAGTGGCAGCTAGAGCAAAAATACTCGTGATAGCTATTTTCGTTCAGTGGCAGCTAGAGCGTATTAATAAATTTTATAATAAATTAGCTAAAGTTAATCACATTACGTTGTTATATTAAAAATATGAGCTGCGCCATAGCGCAGTGAATATTTTTAATAAAGTATTACCACGTAATGTGATTAACTCATATGTTATAAAAAAAATTATAGTTATATGTTACATATTGCTAATTTCCGCTATATAGTAATAAAGAACCGTTTTTTTAAGTATTAGCGTTAGACTCACCCACAAATATAGTTCTGTTGTTACATGTATAGCTAATTTTGAAAAATTACGGGTCATAGGGTCCGCAATATTGACATATGGGGTCTTTGCAAATCGTATGATATATAAAAAAGTCGCTGTTTTCCAAACAGATTATAGAAAACAAAAATAAAAGTGTGAATGATTACATACAGGCAATGTCATATTTCGGTAATCTCTGTAATTATTGTAGACAAAAGGAAGTTTATATTGATTCCGGACATCCCACTGAATTTTGTTCTAACCAATGTCGAAAAGATGCTGTAGAAAAACGTAAATTGAAGTTAAAACTTGGAGTTTCTTTAATATTTTGTATTTTTAACAATTAAAAAAACCTTAACGTTTATTCCTATATTTTATAGGTCTTGTTGAAGCTTGTGTTGTATGTCATATTTATCCGAAAGTCAAGTTACAAAATGGTCAAAGATCACTTTATTGTGGAAAACATTGTCAGGCTAAAGCAATTAGGACACAGCCCGTACGGACACAAATACAACCAATGCAACCAGCATACCGAGCTGTACCCGTTTCCCCTGTATCTAATATACAAAATAAAGTTATGAATATACCTCCGCAACCTCCGACAAGACGGCAAATACAGATTCCACTTAATGCACAATTTCCAATGAATCAACCAATTCCAATGAATCAACAAATTCAAATGATGCCACCCACAAATCAAAGACAATATATGCCTCCTCCTATATGCGTTCAATGTAAACAAAAGCCTTGTTGGAAAGATCCAAAGACTGGTACATTTTCATCTTTTTGTGGAAGGACTTGCAAGGAAAATGCCACAGGTTAGTAAAGCAGATTGCCTGGTATGATGAATATATTTCGTATTCTAAAAAAAAAAGGCATTACTGTTTTAGGGCCTAGAGGGATGTCACAATGCTATGTTAATGTAAACCCAACACCGAATAGTATACCGACACAGATGGGTATCCAACAGCAACAGATTGCACCATTATATCAAACCACACAAGTAGGTGTTCAACAACCAATCATGCCATTGAATATTCAACAAACTACTCCATTACAGACTGCGCCATTAAATGCTTATCAGTCGCCTCCAGTAAGTATTCTACAACAACAACAAGCTAATATTCAACAACAGCAAGCTAATATTCAACAACAAGCCAATATTCAACAACAAACCACTCCAGTTATTAATCAGCAAGCTACACAATTTAATACATTAAATGCTCAACAACAAGCCACTCCAGTAAATGGTCATCATAGAAATTCAATTGTCCATCAACGAGCAATTTCACCAAATATCCATCAGCGAACTACAGTAAATGCTCAACAACAAACAAAAAATGTTCGTAATCGACAATCCACACAAATAAATGCTCGTCAACAAACGTATCAAGATGATTCGTATCAAGATGATTTGTATCAAGATGATGATTCTTACCAAGAAGATTCGTATCAAGATGATTCGTATCACGATGATTCGTACCAAGATGATTCGTATCAGAATGAATCGTATCAGGATGAAGAATCATTAGTAGAAGATGTAAGTGTACATTCACGAAATCAACGATCAAATAGACGACCAAATTCACGGTCAAATTCGCGGCCAAATTCACGGCCAAATTCACAATCAAATTCACAATCAAATCCACGATCAAATCCACGATCAAATCCACGATCAAATCAGCGATCAAATTTTAAGAGACCAACAAGTGTTCGTTCTCAAAGTTCGCAAACATCTGTTTCCTCTCAGGGTTCACAAGCATCCGCCTCACGTGCAAATGAAACATTTGAAGACGAACCGTTATCACCACCAATTCTACCTGTTATGACTAAGCCACCACCGACTCGGCGGGCTTTACCGGATCCGCCGAATGATCGTCCTGTGGACGAAGAACCTGAAGATGATGATGATTATGATGATGAAGAAGATGAAGATGAAGAAGAAATTACTGACACCCTCTATCGTCCTTCTCTACCTAATGATCCACCTCCAGCATATACGGACAACCCAGAAATCACGCGTAATCTAAACTCAGATCGTAAAATTACTCGTGATGATTCATTTAATGACGATGATCCATATGGGTAGGATTATGGAAATTGACAAAATCATAATAGCTTTTTTTTTTTTTTTAAATTATTCAAACTATTTAAATAATTTATTTAAGCATATTTAAAGTTTATAATCAACGAGATTTTCATTAGCAACTTAAATGCATATGAAAATAATTGTATCAAAATTTTTAATATTAATTTTGTCTTTTATACAAAATATTAATAATTTTATCAATGTATAAATAGGCTTTTTTCAAATATTATTATAACATAAATTCATATTTTATATAAAAAGTATATATATGTATCATAACATAAATAAAAAAAAATTTTTATTTAACATACAATAGATCACTTGTAATACATTATATAATTGTCCAATGTTTTTTTTTTTTTTAGTAAAAAAAAAAAATGTCTAATTTGGAAAAATTTTCCTAGGTAAAAAAAAAAGCTTTTTACTTTTTAATACAAAAAAAAAGACATTATCTAATGTAAAATAAAATTTAAAAATTTATCTAAATGACAAAGCCTAAAATATCATACATTTTTTTTAAATTATAAACGTTTACTCATTTAGACGGTAATAATAAGGTGAAGAGTAAAGATCAATTTCGGCTGTTATATAAAATAAAAAAATAAAAATAAAAGTTAAAATTAAATATTTAATTAAAGAAGTTAATATATATTTGAAAAAGAAGTAATTAATTACCCCGAATACATGTAGGACCACCTCCATAAACATGTACAAAATAATTCCAAACATTAACATTCACTCCTCTATAATCGATTGCTATATAAAAAAAAAAATGAATTATTAATGTAAAAATAAAATTTTAAATTTTAAATATAAAAAAATTTAATAATTACTAACCTCTTCTCATACCAGGTTTTGGCCTTCCGTCTTCATATAGAAAAGTTGTGTTATCAATTGAACCTGGTAATGGTCCTAACATAATAAAAGATATATAATATTAATTTATATAATAAAAAAAAAAAAAAATTTTTTTGTTTTAAAAAAAAATAATAACCCCCAGATTTAAAATCATGCCAACTTTGAAGCCAAGAGTTGCTTATTAAATACCAATAAGCACCACGACTAATTATACTAGTATCTATTCTACTAATGTCACGAGCTTCTTTACGACGTCTTAAATCTAATGTTCTTTCCTCTTGCTATTATAAAATTAATTAATTTTTTTAAAAAAAAAGTCCAAAATTTCATATAAAATGAATACATTAAAAAAAAAAACTTAATAATTACCTCACATATATTACATGCTGAACGCCCATAATCATCTGCAGAAAAAGGTGGACTTCCATCTATACCATATCTTTCCATTAATGAAGTATAAACTCCGAATGGTATTCTTACAACCATATCATGAAGTTTAGGATAAAGTCTAAAATTAACACCTGAAAAATAATTATAAAATATATTAATAAAGTTTTAATATCAATTGAAATTTTTAAAAAATTTATTACCTCCATGTGAACAAATAAAATCATAATTTGTTATCGGACCGGGCTATAAAGAAAAAAAAAAATACATGTATATATAAATAAAATTAAATCATATTTAACACAATAACTAAATAGATAATAATAATAATAATTACTGTCATCATAAATTGCCATCTATTAAACCATAATCGAGAAACAAATAAATGCGCTTCATCTTTAGACTAATGATAAAAGAAATAAAATTATAAAAGTTAAATAAGGATCATAACATATATATAAATTAACAAAAACAAAATAATCCTTATTAAAAATACATACATCACTTATTTTAGAAAGAATATCTTTCCTTTCTTGTTCTTTTTTGGGACTTGTCTTTTTATAGAATAACACGTATGCTTCTAATCGAGATACTTCGGCTGCAGTCTTTTTTGTAACATACTAAAATAAATTATATTTTTAATTTTCATTTTTATACTAATTAATTTATAATAATTTTTATGATAATAACAAAATTATAATTTCTTACAGTATCATCAAATTCATACCAATCCTCGTCAATAGGATTTTTAACATATGCAACATAATGACCACCTTTTTTAAAGAAAATAATATTATTTGAATTTAATTTTATAAGTTAATTTTATAAATTATTAAAATAAATTCATCAATCCAACCTCCAAGCACACCACGATGATGAATTAATCCATATAAACTATATTTTGAGTCATCTAATAACTCTTTTTCCTTGCAATAAGGACTCATATCTAAATCTTCCATTGGAAATTGAACGTGTGTAGCAATTTTAGAAGAAAAATATGATTCAAAACGAAATCGCTTAAGCTGAATGCAAAGTGTCTATAATAATATAGTTTAAAAAAAATAAGTAACAAAAAAAAAAAAATATATATATATATAAATAAAAATAAGAACCTCAGGCAAACGTGTTATTCTTAATGTTTTTTGACAATCATTCAATGATCTGCATTTATCGCATCTATATTTGTCTTCTCCAGTAAGATTTTCTGTGGCATAAAATGCAGAAAGGCAGTCCTGCAATTTTATGGTTCTTCCACCAATACTGATAATATTTTTCGGAATACGTTAAATATAATCGAAATATATATAAAACCATATAATAATAATAATTAAATGTCTTACCCTAGCCAATCACCTATAGGTGCTACTAATGTATTTAAAGTAGAACGTGAACCATCAGAATTTTGTGATTTAAGTTTATATTTTTTATCAATTTGAATTGGAAGAACGTAAAAGTAATCTTCTTTCAAAGAATCCTAAATATATGCGTCAATAATTATAAATATAAGAATAAAAAAAAATATTATTATTATTAACCTAAATTGAAGTAAGGTCTCACCTTCATACAATGAAGGCATTTAATTTTGCTTTCCAATGTACCCTGAAATATATCACTAATTATACTAGTTTGTGAAGAATGACGCCTCTGAACATTTTCATAAGAGGTTCTTGGAGTAAGAGTTGAAGATGTTGAAGTTCCACATGCGTAATGATCATCAACCATAGTATCATTACTAAAATCTGTTAATGGTGAATTATTTCCAAATGCATGATTACTTATGTTAACATTTGTTTGCGAATGATTATGTGGATATGGAAGTTCTTCATGAAGTTTATCCAAAATAGCATGAAGAAATTCTGCAGAATCCTATAAATAAGGTTAAGTAAAAAAAAAAAATTTAAGGACGAAAATTAAGGGATAAAAATCTATCAAATCATACATACCTCTTGTGAATGTCCTCTAAAACGTTCATTATGCCTTTTAATCTCATTCATTAACCGAATGGGAGCAAAAATTGGACTATGAAATAAATTAAGAATTATTTAATTAAATTATAATTACCGATATTCATAACAAGTAAGGAAAAATAATAACCTGGTACCATTCCACATTGCATCTACAAATTGATTGAAAGGCTCCGCCAATTGATATTTGGGATTCTTTGAATTAATAGTTCTTGGAATGTAGGCATTACAATAGTTAAAATAATTTATTAATGATGGTCTAAATAACAAAAAGAGTTAATAAATCATTGGTAATTGATTAAATAGGATCGAGAATTAAAAAAAAAAAAAAAAAACGCACGTATTAGATAAACATTGGAGAACAGCACTGAATGAAAAGATAAATATGACAAGATGTTATATTGTTAACATAAATATAAAAGAATTGGGAATTGGGAATTGGAAATGATTAATGGAATAAATATTAATATTAAACCTTGCATAGCAAGTATTTCCCAAATTCTTTAATCCAACCAATCCTTTATTAAACAAAAAAAATTTTTTTTTTAGATTTAATAAAAAATATAAAATCAAATAATTTATATATAATAATTCTTTTTTTTTTTTAAATCATACCAGGTACATCAATTGATAATTGATCGATAGAATGTTGTGATTTGTTTCTTTTAACCTGCTACTGACAAAGTATTTCAACTTTTTTTTTACAAAAAAAATCCCATGAATAAAAACAATAATAATAATAATAATTTATGAAATAAAAATTCACCAGGCATCTCACAACAGTTTTCAAATAATTTCTAGTCTCTTGTGATAATATTTCATTTTTATTAAATGGATTTATTTCAATAGAACAATGATAACACCATATATCTAATGTACGTGGATTAACATATATGGAATGACTAGAATCAGGCTTTTTCTCCTAATTAATAAAAAAATTAAAATTTTTAATATTAAATTATTAAATTTGAAACTATGATCAAAAAAAATATTAGCATGCCTTATATGTATTATCATAGTGTTCACGCATATGAGACCTGAAATTACTACTACAAACAACGGTACGACATCGAGTCTGTTAATTAAATAAAAAAAAAGAAAAGAAAATTTAATTGGTTAAAAATAAAATAACACCTGTGAAACGTTTGAAAAAAAAAAAATAAAATAAAATAGTTAGAATTTCACAACTTGCATGTAGACAAATCCAAACCCTTGGAACTTTAGTCTCACACCAGTCACAATGAAGTGTGGAATTTGAGACTTGTCTCTAAGAAAAAAGAAAGAAATTTTTATTAATAAAAAAAAAAATATATATATTTATTTCTTTGGTGAATTTTTACCTTGAAAGCAGAAGATTCAATCTTTGCTACTGGCGAACCTTGCTTAGAATATCTTTCGATATGGGGGCAAGAAGGTTTTCTTGAAATATTCACAGGTGAAGAAGACTGATCTGAATATTGACGTATAGACATTACTTGCAAAAAGAAAGAAAGTGATAAACAAAAAAAGGTTGCCGAGTTCGAAGAAACTTTTATATTATTATAATTTAAAGGAGTCCGGAGCTTAATGCTATTTTATAGTTACGCAAGGTTTGTCCTCTGATCTGTAATTCCATGATCATGCAATATATTAAACTAATTTAAGATTTCATAAAGATAAGATTCGTTAAGTCTCATGAGTTCTGGTTTAATCACATGACATTGATTGATGAATACTGTATTTAACGTTATACGGAAATATATTTCCGTCAGCCAAATAGAGACTTCTAGATTGTGATTAACAGGATTACAAAGAGGTTTTTTTTTTTTTTTTGTTGTAATAAGTTATAAGCCAATACTTTAATAAAAAAAATAAATCCATATACAAATACTTTATTTACAACCATATTAAGAAAGAACCGAAAATTGTGTTGCAAACTTGAAATTAAGAATAAATATTCTAAATAATAATATAAAATAATATAAATAAATCAGATAACAATCGGATATATTTTTACCACCTTTAACCCTTACTTTTTGTTTTTTTTTTTAAATCAAATTTTTTTTTTCAAGAAAAATAATATCAAAATTTTGATAAATTCTTCAAATTTATAATAACAATAAAAAATAATTAATTCATCCATCCATCCATTCATTCATCTAATAAAAAAAATCGGAATAAAGTAAAAATAATATAGATAAAAATTTATTAATTAATTGTTAATAAAAAAAAAAATGGCATCAACGCTTCACGTTCCAAGACCAAGGTCTGTAGCAAGTTCCGTAAAAAGCGTAAAAAGTGCTAGAAGTATAAGAAGTACAAGTCCAACTTCTTCTAATGGTAATAATAAAGATGAAAAAGATGCTTTAAGACCTTATGTTGATGCAATAGCTAAAATGTTTATAAGAATAAGAGAAAAAGGATATAATTTTTCAGCAGTAAGTGATATAATTGAAGAAGAAATAAGATTACAAAAACATGAAGAAACACAAATATTTTCATGGTTATCAAAGAATCAAAATTCAGCACAAAATACAACTTTACTTGGATTTTTTTATTTTCAAGGAACAGGAACACCGATTGATAAAAGAAAAGGATTTTCATTATTTCTTACTGCAGCGAAAATGGATTTTTTTGTTGCACAGGATTTAGTTGCAGATTGTTATGGATTCGGACTTGGAACATCAAAAAATGAAGATTTAAGTTTTATGTGGTATCAAAAAGCATCACTGAATGGAAGTGTTGATGGGCAATTTGGGCTTGGATATTGTTATGAAGCAGGAATAGGTACTTCAAAGAGTATTTCTAAAGCATTTCAGTTATATAGAAGGTCAGCAAAAAAAGAAAATAGGTCAGCTATGTTTATGTTGGCACAATGTTATGAACGAGGAATGGGTACAACAAAGGATTTGGAACAGGCAATTCACTGGTATAGAAAGGCTAAAGAAAGTGGAAATAGTGATGCAGAAGAACCGTTAGCCGAATTATTATTACAAACTACAAACTCTGATTAATTATTATAAAGAATTTTTGGTAAGAATTTATTTTATTTTATTTTATTAAATATTTATTTACAAATTATCCCGTTAACTAATAAGAATGTAAATTCTTTTATTATAGTTAAATCCATCTTCATAAATATTTATAAAATCTATTTAAATGTATACATTTTTTTGAATAGTTTTTTCTCCCCATTATTT
>CAJVPM010000936.1:0-14025 GCA_910592325.1 Scutellospora calospora
AGTTGATAAAACAGATGTTTAAAACTATTTTTTAATTAGTAAATATATTGTTAAAATTAATATTTAAAATTTTTATCAGATATTAAAAATTATTTTTAAAAGTTGCAGGCAAATTTGGCTGTAATACAATTTAAGGGATAGCAGATTATTAATAATTTACTTCAAATCTAATAATTTATATCATTCAATTTGTCTTACTGAGATGATTCAAATAGTATAAAAATCATCAGATTTTAATCACAAGATTACAAAATAATTGTGTTTAAACTTTATATATTAATTTTTAAAATTTTTTTAAAAAAATATTCAAGCATAATTTTCTTGAGATCTAGTGATTAAAATATAATAATTTTTATACTATTCAGATTGTTTTATTAAGATAAATTGAATAGTATAATAGTTGTTTGATTTGAAGCAAAAAATTACAAGATATTACTGATCTGCTATAATACTTTTATTCTCTAAAATACTCATATTTACTTTAAAATTTAAAAGATTTTTATGTGATAGATAATCACTTGGTGGTTACAGTAATTTGAAAAGTGTAGTAATTAAAAATATTCTTTATACTTGCTTACTAATAAAATAAAATTAAATATTAATAAACTTGATTAGCTTATTTTAAATATATAGATTAATAAATATTCTTTATACTTACTAACTAATAAAATAAAGTAAAATATTAATAAACTTAAATAGCTTATTTTAAATATATAGATTATTAACTATTTTTTATACTTACTTACTAATAAATTTTTATTTTTTTTTATTTTTTTTTTAAATGAGGTCTTTTCTTAATCTTTTTATTATAATATAGAAAAATGAATTATAATTTATATAAGTAAGTAATGATTATTTATATCTATGAAAAATAGAGATAAAAGCTAATTTACTCTTGACCTAAGCTTAGCTAGAAAGGTTAAAAACCTCTAGCTTTTGTATATTTGTTGAGAAGTTAAATAATTATAAGTAATATAATTATGTAGTTTAGATAAAAGTAAAACAAGAAAATTATTTGAGGTTTTATCTAGTATAAATAGTTGTAAGAGTTTAGAATCTGGTAGAAAAGTTTCGTATATATATTGTTTGAAGGGTAACTAAATTTTATTATATATTAAAGAAGTTATTGTATGATATAATAGTGAAGTGAATTTTTCTCTTTGTATTATATTTTCAAATAGAGCTAAAGTATCTTCTGTAATAAATCTAATAGAACAGTCTCTAACCAGATGTAGAATTTTGTAATTATATATATAATTGTCTATACTGCTTATATTACTTTTTGTTTCTCTATTTATTTTTTGAATAGCTTGTTGAATTAGTATTTCTAGTCTAATTTGATTGTATAGACAAGTAATGATATGAAAGAATTTTTCAAGAACTGTACAATAGTATAAACAGAGATAGTTTTTATATTTTGTTATATTGCAATAATATTTGGTGAAGTATGTTGGCAGTTTGTTGACTAAGATTTTAACTTTGAAGTTTTTTAAGGTAGCAAGATACCAGCTTGTATTTAGGAAGAGAAGTACTTCTCTATATGTCAAATATTCTGTTGTATGCCTCTAATTAATATCACTTATTGTTAAAGACCATTATGTGATTCAGTTTTAGTTAACCTATTTTAGATAATTTTGCATATCTGTAATTACTTTAAGTATTGTTTTAGTATTATATAAGTATAGTATTTGTAAGAGTTCTAAAGTAAACTGATTGTAGAGAAATTTGTTTGCATAAATATCTAATATAAAGATTCTATTAAATAAGTCTCTAATTTCAAATTTTTGTTATATTCAACTTGAATATTTAAATTTGCTGACAATGCTTTTAATACAAGAAGAACTAGTATATAGTTTTATTTGCTTAAACTTGAAAAGTTATATGAATAAATATTAGATAGCTAAGATATAACTTCTTCTAGTTTTATATGTTTAGTTTTGACTATGAGTGATATATTCAATAGTAGTATAGTAATTATATAAATCAGTGATATTAACAAGATATTGATTTGTGAAAGCCACTTTATATAATAACACTATCATGTTGTTTTTGAATATAAAATTTTGTATAATAAAACTATTTGATTTGTAATAATATCTTTTTTTATAATAATAGCAATTTCAACTTTGTTTTGTAGAAAATTTTCTTTTGTTAACAGTTTCTAGTATAGTTTAGAAATTGTTTCAAATGCATAAAGAAGTCTAGATCATAGTATCTGTTATAAAGTTTTTTTATTATTTATGTTTTTAATTATTCTAAGTGTATTTTGTATATCTAACAGGTTGGCATGTATTTTGAGTTTGCTATCTACTTGTAGTTTGAATATTTTTGTTTGATCTGATGATATTGTGAAGTAGTATCCTTTTTTTTTTGAGATTATAGTCTTTTAGTTTACAACTTTTACAAGCTATTACACTATAGTTTTGTTGTAATATAAAGTATCAAATTGGTAGCTAATTGGCTTTAGAATTGATATTACCTATTGTTAAATTATTTGTAATAATCTATTTAGCTTTAGATAGCTCTATCTCATAGAGCATAAATAGATTAGAAATTATATAGTTCTTTGAAGGATTTGCTAACTCAATAATTAGATCTCCAATTCTTAAAAACTATTTAGAAGCTAGGCTTTGTAGAATTTTTTGTATATTATGATAAAAGTTTGTTCATTCAAGTAGATTTAAGTTGTCTGAGCTTAGAAACTACTCAATACAAGATATATTATATATATTTAGCTATTCTTTAAGTGCTTAGAAGATTAATAGGAATAGGCTAATTGTTAAGTTCACAATTAATTTGTAAGTTAAGTTTGTAGAGTGCAATTATAGCCTGTTTAGTATATATTCTGTGTTGTTGCATTAGAAGTATTAGTAAATATGTAAGTATAGAGTTATTTGTATAGGTAATATCTTAAATTGTTGTAGTTAATATTTTAGAATAAAGAATCAAAGTCTAGCTAGTTTAATACTTTTATTAGATTAGCTACTAGGTATGTTGTTTAAATTTGTTAAAGTTCTTTTAAAGCTTATATATTAGAGTTAAAGAAGAAAGAGTTTGGTATTAAATAAGAGATTTTGGTCTTATTTCTTACTATGCTTGTATATTGCTTTATAATATGTATGAGTTGAGTTAAAGTAAAAAAGATACTATTTAGCCTATATATCAATCTAGGGATTATTACATTATTAATAATATAGATTAATTGTTTTCCTGTGATTTGTGCAAACTATATTAACTTTAGACTATTTCTTGCTTCTGTTAATATTTTTTTTGAACTATAAGTAGACTTCTGTTTTGTGTAAACCAAGAATCTAAGTATTTAAGTAGAATATATTTGTTATTTGCTGTAATTATCTGATCTTAGAAGATAATTTTTTTAGTTTTATTAGATAAATTTGTAATTAATATTAATTTAGATAAGTTTATCTTTATGTTAGTAAGTTTGTAAAATGAGTCTGCTATTCAAAGAATTTCTAAAAGAGCCTGTTTGCATTATACTATTCAAAATGAATTATCTATATATGTTAGAGTTAAAATGTATATTTTATTTGGTCTTAGAATAGTATAAATAGCTGTATTGTAATCTATATGCTAGTTATAGACTCTGTATATTAGAAAATCATAATATATCCTCTAAAGTAAAGGTAAAAAGGTCTCCTTCTGGTCTACTCTATCTTCTACATCATATAGCTAAGTAAAACTTTAGTCTGTAATTCTTATTTTGTTCTGTTATTTAAAATAAATAAAAGAGTATTAGTGATTTTTTGAGGGAGTCAGATTCTATTTAAAGCTTTTTCTAGTATCAGTATATATATAGAATCAAAAGCTTTTGACTTGTCTTATGAAAGTAGCCAGTATTCTTATTTTGTTATTAAAGCTTCTCTATTATATTCACAAGATTCTGTATAGATTATAAAGTTAATTGATGTAGTAATACAGTAAAGTTATATAGTAATAGTACTGAGTTTCTAGCTAAAATCTCTGTTAAACATTTTGTAATTATTTTGGTAAAAATTTTTCTAGTATGATCAATGAGTGTGATCAGTTTGGTTATATTTAAATCATAAGTATAGTATGATTTTTTAAGAATTAGCTATATATTAGATTTTAGCTATTAGTTTGGTGTAATCTCTAGTTCAATACATATGTTAAAGATATCTAACAGACATAAGATAGCTATTATAAGCAGGTGTTTTAGAATTTTATTAGAAATGACTAAAAGATCTGTAGCTTTGTGTTTGGATAATGTATTGATTATTGAAGTGATTTCCTATATAGTAAAAAGTAAGAGTATAGAGTTATAAATTAAGAAATTAATATATTTTAACAGATTGTAGTAAAGTTGCTATTTATCTCAAAGTATATTATCAGAAAAGTTGCATCTTATTCACTATACAAAGTGTAATTGTGTTTCTGCTAATATTTGTTCTTTTTCTATAATTATCTTATCTAGATGAATAATTTTTTTAAAGCTTATATATAGTTTGTATCATTGCAAAATACCGTTTATTATTTAGCTAGTATTGTTTTTAAAATCTGTATATTTCTTTTATATATAAAATTTTATTCTTTCTGATTGCTTTAGGTTTTTTTTCAATATTGCGACTTTTCCAAATAGTATTTTTTAACTGTTGAGATCTTGTAGTGTTTTAGTATAAATTATGAGTATAGTGATAGAAATTGGTGTAGCTAAGAATATTTCTAGTAATAGAGGCTTAACTTCTATTTTAGCTAGAGTTGTAGCTTTTTGTAGATATATATTTAAAGTTTGAATATCTAGTAATAGAAAAGGAGTTTTAATATTTGTGATATAACATAAGCATTTTTTAATATTTTTTAGTACTGAATGCAGTTTAGTTACTTTTAGTAATAAAGCATTAAAAGCTTTAAGTGCTTTGTAGGTATATAGAACATATTTGTTAATCACTTTTTTAATTGTAGCAGACTATATATACTATTATTTGTTTAGTATTATCTTATCTGTAATAGAAGTATAGTTTGGTTGTATTAATATTTTATTCTGAATAGTTTCTGCAAATTGTTCACAATTTTTATTATTTATTTTATTATAAAGAAAAATTTTTTTTTTTTTCTTGTTTCTAAAGTTTGAGTATATGAAGTTTGTGTACCAAATAGTAAAAAGGATAATATGATTATATTAGTGATAACAGTTGCTTCAATCAAAGTTGGTATATGAAATTTTTGTAGTAGGTCAGTTGATATCTATATATTATTAATAGACTATAGCTATTTTCACATTTTTAAATAGGAGTTATAATATTGAATAAGTTTAGAAGATTTAGATGATAGCTTGCTATAAGATCCAAAAAGATGATAATATTTTTGTATTTCTTAATTTATTTTTATTGAAGTCACCAAGTACTATACTAGTCCAATTTTTGTTTTTTGCTTCTATAATCTATAGAGCTATTTGTCTCTGAGTTTGTTTAAGTAGATTTGCATAATTATTAGATAAGTATAATAAGATAATATATGTTTTGTTATTCCTAAGGAAGAAGAAGTCAATACAAATTGTTGTTCTAGGATAAGTTATAATATTATATATATACATTTGTAACTTATTATATACTATAATTGCTATACTAAGAAATACTTTGTATTGTTTAAGATGTGTTGAAATATAGTTTGAAGTATAGAGCTTGTATAATAAGTTAGTAAATATGATTTCATTAATATTTTTGAGTTTGGTTTTAGTAAGAGAAATTATATGATAGTTATGTTTATAACAGTATATAATCCATTCTTATAATTTTAAAGTATTGTTGAGTCCTCTTATATTGTGTTGATTATATTTATCTTTTTTTTAATATTGGTATCAGATATAAATATTGTATTCATAAGTAGAGATATAATGTTCATTATATTTGTAAATATAATTAATTATATTGCATCTCTACTTCTACTTTTGAGGAACCTATTGAAGTTAGTAATATATTGATAGATAGATCTATAAAAATATCTTAGTCTGGAAAAGATAAGTCTAAAAGTTCAAAAATATAATTAGAAAAGTAGCTAATATCGAAATACTCTTTGATTCTTTCTAACATATTTAGTATATCTTAATATTTAGTAATAGGTATACAGATATCTTTTATATCTCTTTTTTTAATAACAGTTTGTAGTTCCTTAAGTATTAAAAACAAGTCTTTAGAGTTTGTATTTAGTTCTTTTGTAGGAATATTTATCTATTCTTGTAATATACTGTGGAAGAAATAATATTCTCTTAGTGTTCTTGCAGTAATTATAAGTTCATTAAAGGATGAGATTGGCAATATAAGGTTGATTACAGTAACATCCTTTGAATTGCTTAATAATTCAAAGAGTTCAGTATAGTTGTATTCACAATAGCTTTTTGGTAATAATATTAGAATTTTGTAAGTAGAAAGTAGTATTTTCAGAAAGTGTAGCACTGTTTTTTTGTCTTTTATTAGAAATATAAATTCTGTTTCTAGTTTCAAGCTAGTAGAATCTACTGGTAAATGTTTGGGTTAAATAAAATAATTATTAAAAAGTCTAGTAAATACAAAATCTTGTCATAATATATGTATATGTTGTTTAAAATCTTTTGAGTTCTTAGAGAGAAATAGAAAGAAATTATAGAGTCTAGGTAGTAGTTTCTGAGGTATAAGTAGTAATACAGATTTTGTAGTAGGTAAATCAAAGTAATCAGCAGGTATTCTTTGGAATATGTAGTATTCTCTTAGTTTGTCTCAGTAGGCAGTAAAGTTCCTAGGTTTGGTTCAGGTTTAGTCTAGTTCAAATCAAACTCAAACTCAAACTGAACTCAAACAGTATAATTTTACTAATTTCAAACCTGAACTTAGACTTGAACTCATAGTTCCTGAACCCAAACTAGACTTGAACACAGTTATAAGTTTGGTTTAGGTTTGGTTCGAAGTTCATAAATATGTTCAGATTCGAATATGAAATAATTAAAAAAAGGCTTTACAGTTTAAAGTTTAACAAACTCAATTCCTGAAGACTTTTTAGAAATTGAGTCTAATAAACTATAAACTATACTATTATATAAATAGAGCCTCAACTAGACTTTTCTCTTATTTAGCAATATCTATATTGCATATTACATTAATTGAGTAGAGATGTGATCTATAAACTATTAGTTAATAAAATAAACTATAGTTTAATCTAAAACTATAGTTTTAGATTAAACTATAGTTTACTGTAATTTGTAGTTTGTATTAGAGATAAGCAAAGTAATAATATAAGTAATAATTTTTTATTTTTTTACCTAGTACTTACACTTATATATAATTACCAACTATTACTTATAATGAATGATTATTACTTATTAGGGAATATGAATTTTTAAACTCAATAATTTGTTAATTAGATTGAATTTTGCATCTTTACTTATTATTATTTATTACATAAAAAATTGTAGGAATTAATTAAAAATAATAAGTAATAGTAATAATATGTTACTTACTTTATCTATCTCTAGTTCACATTTATAATTAATGTAAGGAATAATTGATATAACATTTAAAAGAATTATCTTGAATTAGATCAAGTTAAATAAACAAAAAAAAAAAACTTAGACAATGAATAATGAGTTTTATATCGATGCAATTAGAAGAAATTGTATCAAATGATAATGCCTCTAATAATAACTATGATTATGACCAAGGTAATAACTATGATAATGATCATGATAATAACTAAGATAATGACTATGGCAATAGTAATAATAATGATAATAACTATAGTAATAACTATAGTAATCCTGCTAATAATAATTGTAGTACAATTAGCAAGAAAAGTAATGGAAGTAAGGTATAAGACTTTTTTAGAAAGGTTACATAGCTAAAGAAAAAAAAATAGCCAAGTATATGGTATCAAAATACAAATATAAGAATTTTTCTTGTGGAAAGGGAGACTCTACTAGGCTACTATAGTATCACTTAGAAAGTATATATTAGACCTAGTATGTTATAATGGAAGAATTTAATAAAAAAAAAGAAAGATACAAAATGAATATAGTACTATTAAGGATATATTTAAAAAGGTTAGCTTTGTAGTTCTGAAGTACTAAGCATAATACTATTAAAATATAATGCCTGTACTAGGCATTATATTTTAATAGTATCATGTCTAGCACTTGCAAAACCCTAATTGATTCTTACCATTTTTATTTTATTTTATTGATTATTTATATTTTATCTAATTTAAAAAATATTATATAAAATTCTAAAGACCTAATATTAGTTAATATTAATAATATAAAGCTTTATGATATGTTTGCTGCTTGGATTATTAATCATCAATACCTATTTAATATAATTAAAGATACTGAATTTATTGAAATTATAGAATATTTGAATTTCACAATATATTTAGTTAAGGCTAATGCAATAAAAGAAGCAATAATATCACTTTATAGTTCAGAAAAATGAGAGTTAAAGGCAATTGTTACTTTTTTTATTTAATTTAATTTTTTTTAAATTTTATTTTAATTTAATCTTAGGAACCTAGAACACTAGTAAAAATACTTTATTAATTTTTATATCTTTATATCATACAGTATAATGTATCAATATTTCATTTATTTATTATTTTAATTTGATTAGTTAAACTTTTCTACTATAAATTCTGAAATTTCCTTTTCATCAGACCTATGGATATCCTCTAGCAACAAGGTCTTTATTTTTGCTACAGCTCATTTCATAGATGACAATTAGACCCTTCAAGAAATAGTAATTGACTTCAGGTTGTTAAGTAGAAGGTATGATAGAACAAATATTTCAAATAGATTTTTTAAAATATTAACTAATTATAAAATTATATCAAAGGTATTTGTAAATTTGGCTTTATGCTAAACTAGTATAAACCATAGTTTATTTTATGCTAAGCTTAGCATAAAGCCAAATTCATTTAATATTAAGTTTAGCATAATATGAATTTGGCTTTATGTTAATCTTTAGGATAAAACCAAATTCATATTATACTAAACTTGATATTAAATGAATTTGGCTTATGCTAAGCTAGTATAAAATAAATTTATTTTATACTAAGCTCAGTATAAAACAGATTAGTTTATTAAAAAATAGTTTGACATTTCTTTTTTTTTTTCTGAATGCTAAGCTTAGCATAAAATGAATTTATTTTTTGCTAGCTTAGCATAAAGCCAAATTTATTTAATATTAAGTTTAGCATAATATGAATTTGGCTTTATATTAATCTTTAGAATAAAACCAAATTCATATTATGTTAAACTTGATATTAAATAAATTTGGCTTATACTAAGCTAGCATAAAATAAATTCATTTTATACTGAACTCAGCATAAAACAGATTAGTTTATTAAAAAATAGTTTAACATTTCTTTTTTGTTTCTAAATGCTAAGCTTAGCATAAAATAAATTCATTTTTTGCTAGCTTAACTTAAAGCCAAATTCATTTAATATTAAGTTCAGTATAAAATGAATTTGGTTTTATGTTAATCTTTAGTATAAAGCCAAATTCATTTTATGCTAATTGATATTAAATGAATTTGGCTTTATGCTAAGCTAGTATAAAATAAATTCATATTATGCTAAGCTAAGTATAAAACAAATTAATTTATTAAAAAATATTCTGACTTTTTTTTTTTTTTTCCTGAAAGTTTCTTGCAATTACCTTAGATAAAGCTCTAAACAATAGTACCTTTGTTCATAAACTATTAATAAAGTTAAAGGAAGAAGAGCATTTAAAATAGAACTCTTATCATTTTAAATTCTAATGCTTTAATCATATTCTTAATTTGGCTGCAGAAGCAGCTTTAGATAAAATAGAGAAGGATGTTAATAAGGTATTAGTACTGTATAAACTCTACAAAACCTTATTTTTTTAAAAAAAAAATTATTATTAAACTAACACTCAAACAATTAAGATTCGAGAGCTTAATTCCGCTATTCATATAATACCTCAGCACCTCAAGCTATTTGAAAAAGCATGTAATGCATGTGATATCAAATTTTATAAACCTATTCTAGATTGCTCTACTAGATAGAACTCTACTCATGATATGATTAAGAATAGGCTATTTCTTAAACAAGTAAGTATTATGCATATTACATAAAAAGATTTTTTTATTAATTAAATTTATTTATTTATTATATATCTTATTAATAATTTATTTATTATATATTATAATAATTTATTTATTTATTTTATTAAATAATTTATTTATTTATTATATTATTTATTTATTAAAAATTAGTTAAATTTATCTATTATTACTTTTTTTTATTTAAAAAAATTTTTTATTACTATTTAATTTATTGTACTATATTTATCTATTTTTTTTAATTTATTTATTAGAAAATTCTATTTAACTTAGATTAAAGTTACTCACTTTTCAAAAGTGACTAATAATATTGAAAAAACTCTCTTATTTTTAGAGTTTCTTTTTCTGATTAGTTACTTTTAGAGAGCGAGAAACTTTAATCTAATTCAAAATAGAATTTCTCTTATTTTAATTATTTTTTAAATTTATTATACTATATATATTTAATTCTAAGTTATATTTTTATTTAATTTATTTATTATTATTATTATACAATATATTTTTTATTTAATATACTATATAGTGCTAAAAATATGCATTCCCTCTCTACTCTAATTTTTGAATCACAGATTAGTCTACTAATCTGAGATTTAAAAAATTAGAGTAGAGATTAGATGCTTATTTTCAATACTATATGATATTATTATTTTTTAAGTTAATATTTAAATTTTATTAGTATGTTAATTGTATAGATCTATAAAATATTTGTAAGCATTGAATACTTTTACAAATAATTATAATAATCTTAAGGGTAGAGAGTATGTAGATCTTTTTTTATATGAAACCTATGAAAATATTTTTTTCTTTTTATAATTATAAAAATATTTACTAAGTAAATTATATTTAGACTTTTAATTAAAATTGTAGAATAAGTTTTTCTGATTCTAACAATTATAAAATTATTAAAATTAGTTTAGTATTCATTGAGATATGAATATTTAAAGTTTTGGTTCTAAAATTTATAAAAAAATTTATATTGTGAGTTACGGAAATTAACCAATTAAAATTGCTTATTTTGTGTAACCTCAGAGAATTTGGTATTATTCCAGAAACTTTACAATATATATAAGTATATTTTTTTAAAATATAATATCAAATAAAATTTATATA
The DNA here is from genome assembly GCA_910592325.1 of Scutellospora calospora. Taxonomy (NCBI): domain Eukaryota; kingdom Fungi; phylum Glomeromycota; class Glomeromycetes; order Diversisporales; family Gigasporaceae; genus Scutellospora; species Scutellospora calospora. The sequence continues at coordinate 11,197 of CAJVPM010000936.1, forward strand.
TTATAAAAAGAATATATTAATCTATATACTGTAAAAATTTGATTAAAATTAAATAAAACTATAAAAAGTTTTATTAGTAGCATGTTTCAAATTTTTACTAAAATTTTAATTTATTATGATGATCATATAAAAAATAATCTACATACCCCCTACCTTTAATAACTATGCTATTTCACATAATCAATAGACTACCTTAGAAAAAATCATTGAATTTCTTGAGCTATTTAAAGATCTTATAATCAAAATATCATTTAGTTTTATTATATAGCTTTCTAAATTATTCTTCTCTTTAACATAATTCTTAATCATATTGAAAATATAGCCTCAAACTCTAAAAGTTAGTTATTAGAAGTGTTAGCAATTGAATCTATCTTAAAATCCTGACAGATAAAATCCCGATAAGACAAAATCTTGACAAATTTAGTCAGAATTATAGTTAATTCTGATCAAATTTGTTAAGATTTTGTCTTATCAGAAATTTTGTCTGTTATAATTTTAAGATAAATCTGTGTTAGCAATTGGACCTATTAATTGGATAAATTGAACTATATTCCATTAGTCTAATTAATAGGTCTAATTGCTAATACTAAAGTTATTAGAATTTTTTTAGATTTATTACTTACAAAATTTTAATAATAGCACTGTCACTTATCAGGACAGCTACTGCAGTACAAAAAATACTTGTTCATTATTATTTCAAGACTAATATAACTATTTTGTTATATACAGCTTTAGATCCTTATAGAAAATTTAACTATTTTGTTAAGAGAAAGTTTCCTAACAATGAGATTAATTATACAAAAGCTTTGTATATTATTTTTTTCTTTTAATCTATTTATTACTAAAAATCATAAAATTAGATAGTGTTGGTCTAGTGATCTTAGTGTAGTGGTTAGGTTGCCAGACCGCTATGCAAGAGATCTGGGGTTCAAATCCCACTGTCAACGAATTTGAATAATTACCCAGACCTTTGTACCCAACTTATGGTAAACCCTGTTCGTTTCTGAGGTTGTAACCCTATAAATCACATTGCACCAATATCATCTGGATATTGGAAGTGTAACAGAGCATTTGGTGAGATGTAACATTACTCAAATAAATCTTAATAGGATCTACAAGCAGAGGACCTGCATAGTAGAAATCCCAAGTTGGTGAAGTAGTACGGCTTTCAACGGTCACACTAGCTAACGCTTGATCCAAAAAGAAAACTATTATCAAAAGATGCAGATCAAGTCGAGTGTGCATAAATCCAGTTCACAAGAAGGATCAGTAACACCAACTTGGCTTAGCAGCTAACTAGATTGAGAGAATCTGCCTCATGAAACATCTGAGATTATAGAATACGGAAAACTGGTGGAGAGCTACAGTAGGAACTGGGGTTATACAAACATCTACAAGGGTCTAAGCTAGGTGAATCTGTAAAATGGGTACAGACCACTCTAGTAGGTATGCTTTGAGGTTAACTAGCTCTGCAATACCTAAAATGTGTTAGGTATAAAGTATTCTAAGAGGACCTAAGCTATTCAGGATAAATAGATCTATAACAAGCTAGCTGGCTTAAGCAGTTACATGTTGTGGTGACGTTAGGTTGGATCTGTAAGGGTTAATGAACAGAGTGTTTAAATAGGTAACTCATAGGCAGGTTAAGGTATAGCAGTATAGTGTAGAACCAATCAGATAGTCTAATCGTCTGTGCAGCAGACTACTTAAATTAGACAATGACTAAAGTTGTACGTGTGGCTTGTTGTACACTTTTCATGTAATTACAAACAGTAAGGATTATCAATGTATATCCCATATGCAATTCTAATAAAATTCCTTCGGCAATATAAGCTGCCTTAATAACAAAAAAAAAAAAATTAGATAGTATTGTTTTTTGGACTAATTGGACTCAGCAATTAGACCAATTAGACATATTCTAATTGAAATTAGAATATATCTAATAGGTCTAATTGCTAAGTCTAATTGGTCAAAGGATAATACTAGAGATAGGCAAAGTAATATATTATTTTTAATTATTTCTAACAATTTTTTATATAATAAATAATAATAAGTAAAAATGCAAAATTCAATCTGAACAACAAATTATTGAGTTTAAAATTTTACTTATCAGATTATATTTGAAAATTGTAATAAGTAATAATCATATATTATAAGCAACAATTAATAATAATATATAAGTTTAAGTACTTGTAAAAAAATAAGTAATTATACTTACATTATTACCTTGCTTATCTTTAGACAACACTGAATGATAAAAGTTGGATCTATTTTTTATTTTAATTTATCCTTTTTTTAAATTTACTATTTATATATTGTATTTACTATTTATAGTTAAATTAAAGTTATATTTAAAGCAAATCTACTGAATAATTGATTGTGGGGACAATTAATTTCTTAGTAGATCCAATTTAAATTTCTTATCACTATATTTATATATTTTTTTTTTAGAATGTGTAACCTTTATAAAACAAAATATACATTAATTATTACTACTAGTAATGATTTCTTAAATATTAACAATACTACATAATCAACTACTTAATCAATACTAGATGCAGACTTTGATGATAACAATGAAGAGTTGGATGAAATTGAATGTTATATTTCAGAAAAACTAGCAAACAAAGAAATTGATATATTGGCATAGTGAAAGGTATAATTATAAATATAGCAATATAGAGTCTTTGCCTTGAAAATGACTTTTGATATATAGTAATCACTGACAGCATAGTATACACAACTCTTTCCGCTGATCACCAAAACCAATACCAGAGCAAAAACTTTTTTACAAAACAAGCACTAAACTCAAGGAAACCTAGTAAAATA